>JBBJLS010039892.1:0-13984 GCA_037577275.1 Bryconaethiops microstoma
TCTTTAGAAAAGCCCAGGCACGTGCTTCAGAGGATCTTGTAAGAGAGACGACTCATTACCTCCTCTCTTTTCCTCCTTCTCTTGTCTTTAGCTTGTAGTGACATCTTGTGGTCGTGTCTACAACTGCAATCCGGTGAGCTCCTCCAGCCACACTGCTCCTTTGTACACTTTCTTGTTCTAGAGCAAAAAAGAGATGTTTACTCTCTTAAACTGTCCCGTTCCAAAAGGGTCCAGCAGGTATCCTGTTGAAAAGTTATACTGAAGAAGAGTTTCCAGCACTGTTGTCCACTGTGATGAATCATTCCTGATTATTCCTGATTCAGCTAAAAAAAAAAGATGGATCCGTCACTGTAGAGACTGAGATGAGACCCTGTGGACAGCAGTGAGGACTCAGAGGAGTGGAGCTGTGCAGCTTCCCAAAGGCGTGTCCAGAGCAGAGCAGCAAAATGAAAGTGAAAGTCTCCCGAGTTCAATCAGCTGCACTGCAGGCTGCTGGAGTCTTTCCTCCAGATCACTGTACTCAGTCAGTCGAGCTATGGCACACAGTGACATCGACGAGGGACTTTATTCAAGACAACTGTGAGTATCATAGTAATGAATCCGAACTACAGGGCTCTCTAAGTAGAGCCACGTCTAAGAAAGTCAATTCAAATGGTCATTAGCATTTGTCTCCTAGTTTTTGAGTTTGACATTCTGTTCTGTTGACCTTGCTAGTCCTACACTACTAGTCACACTCTGAAATGTTCTCAATTTGCATGTTACTTCATATTTACTAAAAGTACACTCAATATCCTTCATGAAATACATGTCATATATTTTGGTATTGATCATTACTGACCTACAAAAAGCCACATATTATCATTTATAACTATAATGTGGATCACCAGACAACTGTTGGATATTTTACAAGCTAGTAAGAGATGAAATGTATAACGAGTGCATTTAAAGTCTAGAATTTGACTCTGCATCACCACACAAGGACGTCAGTCATGCACTGTTACAGATTCTTTCATTTTATAAAGGAAACTGGTTTTATTTGCCATATTTTCACTTCTAGGTCTTCACAACTTTCCAGTGTTTGACAATAAAAGTGTGTAGTTTGGGAAATAAATGGATAAGTGGTAAAAACCACTGGTCGTATTACTGTGAACTGGATTTCACATTAGACAACTCATTCATGTAAATTATATTATACATTTTTTATAACTTTTTTATTTTACAAAAAATATTTTTGCAGATTATTAACAGAAATGTTACAAATGGTAATAAAAGCACCAAAGAAAAATAAAAACGAGAATACAAAGAAAAAGCTGTGTCAGTCATCTGTCTGCACATTTCATTGAGAATTCTTTGACCCCTTCTACTAAATCCCTTGAATTGCTGAGGCCAGGCTTGAAAATACAGCTCATAGACATTGTTTGACACGCAGGTATGAAATACTGGTAAGACCAGATTCAGCGTCAGTTCTCTCTCGATTTGCCAGAAAAGCCTGACTGGTTTGTATTCTGCTGAAATGGGTAACTGGGTTTTCTGGACGGTTCACGCAGGTACGTGCTGGGTCACGATGCAATGCGACGCATGGGGAAGGCGAATGTCCTCATCAGTGGATTGAAGGGTCTTGGTGTGGAGGTAGCCAAAAATGTCGTCCTGTCTGGGGTTGGTTCTGTCACCATCCAGGACCAGGGGTCTGCAGAATGGACCGACCTCTCCTCTCAGGTGATCTGATTCTGAAGACAAGATGTTCACTCACAGCAGGGGTGTCAAACTAGGTTCCTTCCGGGCCACAACTGCGCAGAGATTCACGTTTTTATTCCATTAATTGAGGTCTTGCTACTTAGCTGAGTTTAATCGGGCATATTTAACAAGGTAACATCTGCCGAGCTGAGGTCTCTGAGTACTGCGGTCTAAAGGATTTAAAGGAATAGTTTGGCAGAAAATCTCAATTACGCAATTTTCCCAAATGTTTTAACTGTAGTTGATAGTAGTTTTGCAAATTTAAGGCCTCGTGATGGCTGTAACTGCACAACTAATATATGCGGTTGATTCTGAAGGCCTTCATTACCCTGATCAGGTGTGTTAGGTTAGGTCTAGAGCCAGACTTTCAGTGTGGATGGTCTTCGGGACCGGGACAGGAAACCCCTGTCCTAGCCTAAGATGAAAATCTAATATGCTAATTGGTGGGGTGTAAGTTTCCATTATGTCAGTTATTTTAGCCTCATAGCTATAAGAAACAAAATTTAGACTGCAAACATGTCTCAGATGATTAACTAGACTTTATGAAGGGGGGAAATTGGTAAATCTGATTTTCTACAAGCTATTCCTCTCAGAACAGAGAAAGCAAGATGTTCAGTGTTGGAGGTTGAATTCCACGGATACCCCTGTTGTATAACATAATACATTGTACTGTGTTTAGAATTTTATTTGTTTAAACTGCATTTCTTTTCTTCTGTTCTTTGTAGTTTTACCTGCGGGAGAGTGACTTGGGTCAGAACCGGGCTCTTTGTTCTGAGAAGCGTCTTGCCCGCTTAAACAGCCACGTTAAAGTGTCCGCCTACACTGAAGCTCTAAAGCAGGACTTTTTGAGTAATTTCCAGGTGAATGAATATTATTTTATCACTCTCTCGTTTACTGTGTGTGGGACATTTTTTTTTATCCTCAGTTTCCCTATTAGAGGCCAGTGGCCATTTACATGAAAGTACATAAGTATTTTAAGTTCACTGGTTAAGGGATACATTTAAAGGTGAACATTTAACTGTTGCAATTGTCAAAAAAAATGAAGTAATGAAGCTTAAATTTAGCTTCTAAAATTCAGTGTTTGAACTAAACACAGCTTGCTTGAGGTATAAAGGAAAACTTTAATCCAGAGATTTTATACTAACGTGATTACTTGACCCGCATTTTTTAAATTGTACCAAATGTCACAAATTTGTCTACATTTGCAACTTTAGATTTCAAAAACAGTAGAGTTTAGTTTCAAAATTGTACTAATAATAGTGTTATTTTCTCAGTATTTAGTCTAAAAATATACCGTCCCTGCTAATTGTGTGCAGCGTGGTCTGGAACATCTGAGTTGGTAAAGTTGAGGTTGGAACTTTGCAGAGTTTACTGGAATAGTTTTGGAAGCTCTGGTAACTGTGCCTGCGTATCTGAACTGCTTTCAGGTGGTTGTGCTCACAGACTCATCCCTGGAGGAGCAGCTTTGGGTGGGAGCGTTCTGCCACGCCAACAACATCAAGCTTGTTGTGGTGGACACGAAAGGCCTTTGTGGGTGAGACCAGCAAGTGTTGATTAATTAATGATCAACAATATTGATTGGTATTATATTGACAGTCCAATAACCTGTAATGTTACGACCCAGTCTAGTGTCAAACTGTATCAGATAATGAGAGTGGCCTCTATTCCCAGACCTGCAACCAAAATCAAACACCACACACTGTTCTAAAGACTAACCAGCTCAGGTGTGTTTATATTTTCAGGTGTATTCGCAGTCTCACTAGCAGGGTGTTAGGCTACATGGCATGACTTCAGGAACGGGTCTATGCCAAAATACTAAACGCCCCACACAAGAAGAAGAAAAACAAAAAAAATATTAAAAAAGAAAATCGAAATCAAATGATCAAATGATTTCAATCAAAATGAGTCCGTGGTCACAGTGCACATTTAACAATAACAATACACAATAGTAGTAATACCTGTCTAAGGTGCAGACATTAGAATCAGAATCAGAAAACTCTATTGATCCTGGAGGAAATTGCTTATGTTACGACTGCACAGTCACACAGAGACAAGAACAATATAAAATATAAGGTCTAAATAAATCCAATAAAAACTCTGCAGAAAATACTCAATATGAAATAGACTATGCTATATAAACAAACACTGGGTTATAAATACTATTGTAAAATTAACAGTGAAGTGAATCACTAGTAAGACAAATAGTGGCTAGGAGTCTGTTACTGTTACTGTAGTAGAGATCAGTAGTAGATCGGTAATATTGACATAAGTAGTGATATTTCATATGGTAAGACTGTTGCATATAATAATATTGCACAAAATGGAACATGAGACACAAGACTATGAAAAGTTAAATAGTGTGTTGCATGTGAGGACATGAAAAACAGCCATTTCAACACACAGAAATGAAAGAAAATACAGAGAAGAGCACACACAAAACAGCACCAGGAGGCACACAGGAGCAATATTTTGAATGGGGGTCATAACAATGTTCAGTGTATCGCAAGCTGTTTGAGGTGGTATAACAGTTTTTGTTCATGGCTGGTTTGTAGGCAGCTGTTCTGCGACTTTGGAGAAGATTTTGTGGTCAGAGATACTGATGGAGAGACACCGTACTCGACCATGGTCACTCAGATCTCCAAGGTAATGTCAGGAGAGAACTTTATTTATAATCTGCTTTCGCTTTTCTCTATGTCACATCCTCATTTCCTTAACCTTAGTCTTATCTGATTGAGGGCTATTAAAGTAAACCAAAAGTGAAACAGAATGAAATACACTTTCAGAAAAAACTGTAAGGTAAAAATGCTGCCACTGGTTTGGAAGACTCAAAAATACATGTGGACCTTAAGAACCGTGTTGTGCTATTGAGGATGCATTTAAGTATGTAAATGTGTCACATACACAGACCATATTTAATATTCAAATCTCTGAATAGGCTCATTGAGAACATGAGTTTGAATCAAACGTTCTTTATATCAAGTAATTGAATTTGATGAAGTAATTATGACAGTCCTACATAGATACATTTTGTGTTTTGGGGACTAAAATTTACTAGGACAGTAAATGTTTTTCTGATGGTAAAATAAAACAGATACAAAAATGATCAAAAACGAAAAGAAAAATTGAGCAAAAAATTGAACTGAGCAGTTAAAACTATAAAACATGAAACTGTTATAACTTTGACAGCAGAACAACAGAACTAGATGGACGATCAGAGGTCTTGGATGGTAACAGCGATTCCTATAGGAGAGCACAGGAAGAATGATATAATAACATATTCAAATGCTCACACATTGTCAAACTACTGTGGATTGATTGTGTTCATACCAGTGTAACTAATAAGTGCTTCTTGCACTGAAAGCTGGCTTTACATGTCATGTTCTCAGACTTTTCACATTACTGCCTCCAGCATATTGAACTAAGAAGGTTGTATCCATAGCTCTAAATAAATGAAAGCGACTATTCAGATTTGGTGCTTATTAGTAACTTAGGCCTTTTAAATGAATTAGAGCTTTGATAAGTATAGGGTTTAATTTTGCCTGCAGGAAAATCCAGGCATAGTGTTCTGCACAGATCAGGCCCACGAGTTTACTGATGGCATGCAGGTTACGTTCTCTGGGGTTCAAGGTATGACAGAGCTCAACAGCTACGGACCCGTTGAGATTAAATGCATAGGTGAGTATGTCTAAACTTTGTTTATTATAAAAAATGCTTTATTTCTCTTTGGCTTCCGAGTGGATGATGTATCTCTTTCTCATTTGTTTTATAGACAGTTACTCCTTCAGTATTTGTGACACCTCAAATTTCTCAGAGTATAAGAAGGGAGGAGTGGTGACTGAGGTAAAACAGTCCAAGACACTTAGCTTTGTGAGTATGACAGACATTTATCGTGAGAAGCAACATACAGAGGGGCCATTTTTATGGGCCTTTTTTTTTTATTAGTCTTTTATTTACCTAAATCACATGCTTAATAAAGATACTCGCACTTATTTATACTTGTGATGTGAATATATTTTGTGCTTAAATGGTTAAAATTGGCATTTTAAAGTTGTAAATGCAAAATATGTTGCCTGTTTAATTAACATATAAGGTGTTTGAATGTGAGAGGTGATTGGCTATTGAGTACAATAAGTTATGCAATTAAAGTAAAGTGGCCAGGTGTGAACACACCACACACTGTAAAATTCTTCCTCTGTATTTAACCCATTCACCAAGTAAAGCAGGGAGCAGCCAGGAACACAGCGCCCGGGGACGTAGCTTGCTCAAGGGACCCTCAGTGGTGCCATTAGCAATCCTGGGATTCAAACCCATGACCTTCTGATCACAGGGGCATCTCTTTAACCAATAGGCCGCCAGCTGCCTCATTATGCTTCTACATTTAAGCATAGCAGTAGTTGCAGTATAATCAAATGCAGCACAGGTGCACTCACCTGACTTTACAATAGAAAACTGCAACATAGATCAACCAAATAAACAGAAATAATCACCCGACTATTGCCAATCACCCATTTAAATCAAGAATCTATGTCTAATTGTGTACCCCTATTCAATACACTATTTTTGTGGCAGTAATCTTAATTATAAGAATGTACTTCAGATCTTTATTCTGTTGTAACTACAATTTATTCGAATGATATCAGATTCCTCTGAGCGCTGCCCTGGATGAAGTTATGAGAGATTCGGACCTGATGGTGCTAATTGACTATGGGAAAGTTCAGAAGCACACGAGCCTACACCTGGGCTTCAGAGCCCTGCACGACTTCAGACAGCAGCACGGCCGACTGCCCAAACCCAGGAACCAGGTCAGTAACACACAAACACTCTTCACCTACGATTGTAAAAATGCATCGGTGTGTCGTCATGCATCAGTCTGAAGCTTCTGATTCAACTGTGTTTATTTTGAAAAGTTAAAAATGTTTATAATTGATTATAATGAAATACGTGCAAGTAGGCACTAAGCTTTGTGCCAAAATGGCTATTTTCAAATGCAGAGAAGCTTGATGCATTATTTTAATTGTGATGATCACAGTGTTTGATGAATGTAAGTGTGGTTTTGCAGTGCGATGTATAAACTCCAGGATGCATCTAGATTTGAGAGATGTAGAATGTTTAAATCATATATATATATAATTCACAAGCTGTTATTTTGTTGATTTCTTTGAAAATGTGCTCATTAGTGACCTCATTCTGGTCTTGTCATTACCAGGATTCTAACCATCATGGAAACTGAATCGTCATGGTCAAAATAACAGCAAAATCTAACATTTTCTCTAAAGGGAACTGATTAAAATATACCAAAGAAACCAAAATTGCACAAGAGTCTGTCTTGCCTTGTCCTTAGTGCTGTGAACTGAAAGCCATATTTCACAATTCACTGTTGAGAACTGGCAAGTAAATCACTGTTTGATGTAAACTATTGGAATGCAAAATGTAATGCTAAAATCTGAATAAATTGTATCAGAATTAGTATAGGCATCATCCACAAAATGTTAATCTGTGCTGCATTACAGAGAGCACACAGAAGATAAACTATAATAATTTCAGTTGTTTTACTGGGTTAACAAGTGTCCAAGTATTTGTACCTCATTTTCCTGTATGAATTCAACACACATTATTTTTTCTGAACAGTTTGGCAGTTTTAGGATCAGTGTTCCCCTGAAGAAATCTGAGCAAGTATCGTGTGATGTGACAGGATGTTGTTGGACTGAATGCATGACCTCTTGGTTCACAATAAAGCTCTCTAAAACTGCTTTAATGTTCCAATGCAGTGTTTAGCTCTAATGATCACCTTTCTAAGGCCCGTGATCAGAGTCATATATGAGTTCCGTTGGCTGTTATTGGTACAGATAACTGAAGACTTGTCATCCTGTAGTCAGCTTTATGTACTGGGGATCTAAACATGTTTTCCTCTAATGGGAAAAATGGAACAGTATCTTTAAAATCACTGCAGTCTCACCCTGTGGTGAACAAAAATGCTCTAAACCTGAACCTGCATTTTATTGTATTGTATTTTGGTATGGAAGTGATATTTAAGTTGCTTTTGCAGTAATAAAGAGTAGTACAGTTTGAGCAGAATGGTGAATGGTGGAACAGGTGGTGGTCTAGTGGTTAGGATGTTGCCCCTTCAATCAGAAGGTTGTGGGCTTGAATCCCAACACTGCTAGTGATGTTTCCTTGAGCAAGGTACTGTCCCCACACACTGCTCCCCTCGTTGGTGGCAGCCCCCTGCTTCACTTGATGAACAGTTTAAATGCAGAGAAAGAAGTTCACACTGTGTCCTGTGGTGTGGTGTGTCCACGTGTGACTATAAGGGGCCTATAATGTACACAGGATAAAATGCATTGAGTTTGGAGCACAATAGCAGTGATTTTTGAAAAGAAAAAGAGGTTTTTAGTTTATAATTTGTGCACGACACCAACAACAGAATAATGTATGACGTAAACCTGCAGTGAAAAACTGTCTACATGATTTGCTGTCAATATTTGAACGATGTTTTATTTAAATCTAATTCCACCAACTTAGAACTCATTTCCAAAAATCCTGATTGCATGGTGTAAATACAAATTCAGTTACGCTCATAATCCCATTTATTGCTCGGTTTTATGTTTTTCTTCATTTTAAAATGACTTATTCAACTTTTCGGCTACTCATCAAACCATTTCAAGGCGAGAAAAAAATTATTTATAGAGCACATTATGGTATATAAAGGTCATTCATTGTGGTTTACAGAGATAAAGCAAACAGAAGCATGAAAGTAAGGAAAGGAGTAAATGATCAATCATAGATATAGACAATATAGGCAATAAAATCAGCATTGTAGAAGTATGTATTAAAAATATGGTAAAATAAGTTGAGTGCATGATTTTGTACAGTATTATAAAGTCCAGAGCTGTTGAAAGACATGAATGCATGTAAAGTGCTTGGGATGCATAAGTGGACCTGGTTAAACGAATCAGAGCAGAGATCTATCAGGCCCTCTTGGCATCAACACACACACTGGCAGAAGAGAAGTCTATGATGTGTCCTTGTGAAAGAGTGTGTCTTCACTCTTTTTGTGTGTCTTTTCTGACAAGGCGGATGCAGAGCTGCTGGTTGCCATGGCGAAGACATTCCGCGCAGCTGCAAACTTTGACGAATTTGATGAGGATGTCGTGCGCAAACTGTCCCTGGTTGCCGCAGGCGATTTGGCTCCGGTCAACGCTTTCATTGGTGGACTTGCTGCCCAAGAAGTGATGAAGGTGAAGAAGATTAAGACAACATTTTGGTTTAGTATTACAACTCAGTGATGCAACAATGCAACATGCAATTAAGGGCCTAGCTCCTTTTTCCCATATTTTATTGTTTGAGGTCCACTTATGATGTTTGTGTGGGTTTATATACAAAAATGTCACAATTGATTTTATATGTACAATTCATTTTTATGTTGAAAATTAAGCCTTTTATTATCTCTTACAAATGAACAGACTGTATTATATGTAACCGATATATGTAAATGACCTGTATTCTGATTGGCTGCCCTTTTTTGTGTCTCATTTTCCTGGCCAATGCACAGCCTTCCCTTTGGGGTGGGCGGTGGCCTAGTGGTTAGGGAGTTGCTCCTGTGATGAGAAGGCCATGGGTTCGAATCCCAGGGCTGCTAGTGGCACCACTGAGGTACCCTTGAGCCCTTGATAGGCTAGAGGGACTGGGAAATTAATGATATATTCGTAAAGAAAATTCACTTTTCCATGATATGGGCCCTTTAACCCATAGTCAACACCAACCGTAAAATAAGCGTGGTGTGATTTGCTTTTCTCATTTACTGAAGCAAGCAGAGAAAATGATAAACTTTCCATCAATCACACTTATGTGGTCACATGTAGTAGAAGAGATATTTACTTAATTAATTTTTTAAAAATATTTTGAGCAAATTGTTTTTTGCAGACAGACAAAAACACCTTTCCCATATTGCCTTGTTTTTTCAAGTTTAACTAAAGAACAAAAGTCGTTGTCAAACCTTTTAATAGAGAATATGAATCAGTTGTAATTTACGCAGTTCGCTGTTTAATTAATAATGTAATAAGGCAATTTCAGTAAAAAAATTATTCCTTGTAAATTGTATGCACAATAATAATTATGAATGAATTATGAGTTTAATGTTCTTGATATAGGATGAATGTTGCATGTGGATACTTTATTAAATGCGATTCAATAATGTAAATTGGTTAATTACATCCATTTTATTCAGCACTTCATTTTCCATACAGCAGATTACTAAGATATCATTTCTATAATGATAATTATTCTTCTTTTCTTTGTTTGAATGTTGTTCAGGCATGCAGTGGTAAGTTCACTCCACTCAGACAGTGGTTCTACTGCGATGCTCTGGAGTGCCTCCCTGAGCAGGAAGGGGGTCTACTGACAGAAGCAGCTTGTGCTCCAGTAAGCAACATTTTACATTCTGATTATATAAAAGTAAAGTAATTTCTGATTTTGGAACAGGACAGTTCAGACATTTTATGGAAGGATTTTTCTTCGTTTAATGTTTTTTCAAAATTTAGTGGAACCGTCAAGACTTGTTAGACTTACTCGAGCTCACTGTCTCAGCTGATTGGCTCAAACACATTCAGAATTATGGAATATTTAAATTATTGATGTAATTCAGTGATTTAGAGTGGTTTAATGTTCAAGGGTTGACATATTTTTTTTGCTCTAGTACTCTAATGAGTACCTACATGAATGAATTGGTACGCACTGAAATTTTATTTCATTTTATATATATTTGCGGGAGTTACGTTCCAAGAGCAATTGTGAAAAACCGCAAATTTGTCATGTGGTAAAAAAAAAATGCCTAAAAATGCATCATTTTTATAGTGTAAACCCTAAATATGCCCCCAAATTGTCAGATGCAGGGCTCGGGGACTGTAGCGAGGTGCAGAAGCGGGGTTCCCTTTGTAGGATTTTATTAACAAAACACAAACTCATGACACAAAGAACACAAAGAAGGCACGAGGGCCCAAAACACAAAGAAAGCATAAACTCCGTGGAACACAAAGGACGGGTAGGGAGAGGGTGTGCGTGAGGATTGACCAACACAAGAGCAAGAATCACTGGAACTTAAATACACAAAAGACTCGGACGTAAACCAATCTTCAAAGAAAATTACTTAAACTCAAAACACAAGACAACTGACTGAAAGTGTGAAACGTCACACCTTTCAAATAAAGAGTCCTGTATGAAAAACTGAAACAGTAGTGGCCACTGACCGGGAATGTCACACATATAGGCTCCTAAAACACTTTAATTTCATTTTAAACTCAGCTTAATACATTACCCTGAAAGAAAATGTAAAGGTAAACCCGTATCCGTACTGTACAGTTCTAGAATGTAAAATACCAACATTACCCCTGTATAGACTGTACTGTAATTCATGCACGGGCCTTTTGATTGGTATGCGCTGTCAATCTCTTTGGTATAAGCAGGGTAAATATAGTAATAAATAAATTTAATTTACAGTAATAACAGGAGAACACTCGATGCGCTTCACGGGGGAAATCCTGGTCTGCTGCTGCGTCAAAGGGCATCAGCCAATCAGCAGCAAGGAGAAATAAATAGCGTTCTCGGATTGGCTACTTTCAAACCTCCCGTCTTTGAGTACAGCAGTATTTCACCATCTCAAGATGCGCTTTCTTTGAGTTTCTCTCCACAGTAACAAAAAAGGTATAGTTTTTTTTTTTTTTTATGGAAATGTGGCTGAATTTACATTAATATTTATGTTACAAAATGAGTAAATTATACTAAGTTACTATATATTTATATATATATGTACATACACACAAATATACGTAGAGAGAGAGAGAGAGTTAAAAAAGAAAGGGAATGGTGAGAAAAAGGACCTGACTTACTAACAGTTTGAATTAACTTGATTATATACCTGCAAAAAATGTTCCTGTTGACCTACTAACAAGTTGTGTGAAAGACTGCATTCAAATAAGCAAAACACCCTCAATAATTATGCAATTTGGGAGTAAAGTGTAGGGTGCTGTCAATGCAAATAGACATATTTAGTGGCAGCAGTGTGATTTTAACCAAGCCTGAATGCAATTCTGAGAATGCCGATTGTGTGTAAATGAATACCCCTGGGCTTGTACTAATTATAGGCGCATTTTGCACGATGTAATACAAGGTTTTGGATGTAATACATGGCTTCCAGCCAGGTATTTGTAGTGTTTTGGCTAAAATTTTAAGCTTAAAAATGACACATTTGTATTATATATTTATAGAAATTAAATGTAGTTTCAGGTCTTTCTCATAGCTAGGTACAAAAAAACAAGAACTTTAAAGCATATAATACATTCAGCACAACTATAATAAGACCTTCAGACAACATCCCTGGTGCTGCATGTGCATAATTACGACACAGTGCCTAATTACTTTGCATTTATGTGCTGAAATCAGAGTAACCAAATAAAAACAGTGTCCCCACAATATACCTTTTTAAATTGCACATTTTATTAAGTGCTTTTTTCTTTTGATGTTCTTAACATGCAGTAAGTCACTGTTTTATTTTGGCTCTTAGTAAATCAGATCCTTAGAGAGGGGAAAAAAGAGAACATAAAGAAAAGTGAGGGAGATATTAGAGAGACGAAGATAACGGAGAGAAAGAAAGAGACTACAAGAAAGACAGAATAGAAACAGTGGGAGAGATGTGGAGAATGGGGCAGACAGAAAGAAAGAAAGGCAAGAGAAAAAATAAAAAGTCTGATAAGAGAGAGGGAGATGGCCTGGGGTGTTCATGTTTGATGGTGTGTGTTCCAATACGCGGGTTTCAAAATCCTTTCACTCTCTGGAAATATTTCACAGCGGGAGAATGGACACACACACACACACACACACACACACACACACACACACATACACATACTTCTCAGTTCATTAATCAAATACGTTGCAGCGTTCATACATTTACCCCTGAAAATCCACACTGCACTGGGCAAATTGTCACTTACGCTGTCTCTCAGTCACACACCTCCTGCCCACACACATAGTGACCATTCATGCTCTATTAGCATGCTAATGTGATTGAAAGAGCAACAGTCTTTATTATACTCACAGAAGGTTGGAAAAGTGGAGAGGAGAGAAGAGGGGAGAGAGGCAAATATGAAGATGGATGTACTGAGATGAGAAAACTGAAAGAGGGTGGAAACTGGAGAATTGGCAGAGAAAGAAAGAAAAAATGAGAGGAAACAAGATGGGGTTAAAGGACAAAAAGGATGAGCAGGAGGGGAGGCTCTTCACAGGTGCACCTGAACAGAGAGAAAAAAAAAACATAAGAACGCTCTCTTTCCCTCTACTAATTAAAAAAAGGGATACGCATTTCCCTTTCAATTTTTTTTGCTATCACTATATTATTTCATTCAAATAAACATCATATCCCAATTTTAAAAAGATGTCTTAATGTTATGAATGAAAACCAATGACATAAAAGGTTTAATATTCAAATATTATATGCAAGTAATGAAAGAGGTCATCTGTACTAGGCAGTTCAGTTGTCTAATGATTTTTTCCACCCGACAGAGTGGTTACTGTGCGGCTACACAGCCATGATCACTTCTGTCCACTGCTAAGCAAAGTAGACCATACCTGAACTTAGTTCCCCTTCATGCCAGGGTACCAAGCATGGCAAGCCGGAACCGGTGCTCAAGTGGGGCACAGACAGTTCTGGGTATGGATCTGTAACTCTATGGTACTGCCTGGTGGAAAAATGGCAATCAGTACACTACCAGCTGGCCTACAGATCTATCTTTCAAACATGTGGTGTACAAATGTGCTCTCTTGTCGTTTCAAACGTACAGTTCCTTGTATAGGCGCACTTATATTTTGCCCATTCAGCTGACCAGACATAAAGTCAATGAATGGGCATTCCCTGTAGTTCTATGTCACAGGTTCAGTCAAAAAAGTATTGGGACGCCCGACCGTTACACCAACCGGGTCTTTAATGACATTGCATTCAAATCCATAGACTTCAATATGGAGCAGCTATAACAGCTTCTGATCATCTAAGTGCTTCTGCAGGAATTTGTGCCTATTCATTCTGTAGAGCACTTATAAGGGCTCGCAACATCCGTTCCAGTTCATCCCGAAGGTGTTTGATGGGGTTGAGGTCTGGGCTCTGTGTGGGTTCTTCCAGCTGTGTCTTTATGGAGCTGCTTTGTGCACTGAGACACAGTCATGCTGGAATAGAAAAGGTTCTTCTCCAAACTGTGTCCAC
>JBBJLS010039901.1:0-13984 GCA_037577275.1 Bryconaethiops microstoma
TCACCGCCTGATCATCTGGAATCATCTGCTCCTGTTTCTTCACTGGTTCAGGACTTCAGTTAGATGTGCTTTGTTATACTTGAATGATTCATACGTAGGTCACTGTGTGGCTTGCAATCAAAACACCAGTCAGTGCTGAAACTGGTCAGGCTCAGGGACTGGACTGAAAATGAGAGTCTTTGAAAGTCCTTCAGGAAGCCTGGAGAACTGTTCCTCAAGACTACGTTAAAATACAGGAAAGCACTGTAACATTGATTAACTAAAAGCTTCCAGGCCTCACAAACTGTTCCCACATCAAGATTTTAGGCTCAGATCGCATACTGTTTCTGAGCTCATACTGGCCTTGTGCTTATCTCGGTGTGATCTGATAAAAGTTCATTTATCTGTCAGGGCCTATAATAATCAGTAGTCGCCCTTCAAAGGAGGAGTTAATCTGTGTTAAATCATGGTCAAGGTCAGAGACACACTTACAGAGCACACTAGGCTAGATGTTGTAGGGTGATACAAATATGTAGAACAATAGAAATATTATGTTATGTAGAGGAGTATATACAGTATATAGGGGTTATACTGTATATACTCCTCATTATATGAATTTGTGTGGTTATGAATCGCTGACTTTCTTAATCCCACCTTATAGTGTCCTCAGTATCAACACTGGAGCTGGTCAAATGTGGACAATGTTTTATCTGAATGACCTCGGGCTCACCTGCATGTTTGGAGCCAATCATGTTCTAATGGTCTGATACTATTGTCCACCCCACTACTGTTTGTGATAGGGTTATCAATTCTGCATGACTTGCTATCAGAGATCCAAGGCTATCACCACTAGCCCTGGATGTCTTACAGTCAAGAGACTAGATCTGTTAGACAGTTATAGGTTATGTTATGAGTTTCTACAAGTGTGCATGATTTGTTAAGTTATGTGTATGCAGTAGGGGTGTAATGATACAGTCAGCTTATTATTCAGTTCCATAGATGATTCAGGACTAACAGTTCAATACGCTCAATAAATATTAGACGAAAACTGACAATAATTCAGTATTCTCACAATATGTAGAATGAAATTTGAATGAAGAAAAATTAAGACTGTATTCAGCTCTCGGTCCATGCTTGTAGAAGACTGTTGTTTGTCCATCACGATGCATTGGAATGGTCTGATGATTGGCTGGTTTAACAATAAAATAAATGCAGTTATTTCAAATATCAGAATTAAAAGAATGCTTGCTGTCCATGATGCATTGTTGCATGTCAACAATATTGTCCCATTTTTGCACAATATTTTGATTAATTGTTACATCCCTAGTATGCATTATAGGCTCCATTTGCAGTATAGATGCAATCTTAAGGGAGAGGCCGAGCCAAATATTCAGTGGGACATTTTCACCCAATCACCATTCAGATTTTCTCTTTCTTCTGCAGAGTTCCTGTCTACTTTTAATCCCACTGTGACTACACAGCTGCCAGAACAGAGGTAAAACATACATTAGCACACACACACACACACACACACACACACACACATGCTCTTTTCCTAGTAACTGTGTTTCTGTATTTGATGGTGTGTTTTATACGTTGGCACCGCAGGACTCTGCTGAAGGAAGCTGAAGATCTTGCTCTGACCCTCAACAATAATGAGGTAGGGCACATAAGCAGCAAATCATACAAGCTATCTATACCAGTGTTCTTCAGCACTGGTAGACCACAGCACCTCACACTTCCATACACTAACATAATATACCATAAAACCTGACTCTACACAGCAGTCAAGTAATGCAGTGTCTCTCTTCCTGTCTTTGTCCTAGTGGAAGCTGCTCCTTCTCTTTGTGCCAGTGGATGAGCTTTGCGTGTGCCAAGGCCAGGTCAGATAGCTGATCACAGATCGCGTCATCCTTCAAATTATTCCAAACATGCATGTAGAAGACTATACATTAAGTTCTTCTCTGTCCTATAGGCCAGCTCAACCATTGACTCAGTTGTGCTCAGAGTGGAGGAGGCTCTGGATAAACTGCATGAGGAGGTAAAGAATATAACACCTATAGAGATTAAGTTGTTGATCGTTACTGAAGGCCCCATATCAAGTTCCAAAATGTACCCTTTACTCACCAATCCATCTATAGTAACCAACAAAAGCCCTTTTTGAATTCACTTTTTATGTCATCCACAACACATTACATATTCGTTCTTGAGCAATTTAGTCCCACCCATTCACACCGAAGTTATAAGGAATGTTTGAGTTGGAAATACTTTTTGAATGTGGTTAAATGTAGGTTCATACACATATATCAAAGCCACATAAGCACCACATATGGACATCAGAAAAAATAATTATAGGTAAAGCTGATGGGAATTTTTGTAATCCTCTCTTTCTTGTTGCAGTTGGATCATACTCTGGTTCATGTCGTGATTTGGGGTGGACGAGCAGACACTGAGATTGAATCTCAGTGAGTCTTTGTCTCTTGTTAAATGGTTGTGAAATGAAATGTTGTCCAGTCTCTTTGCTTATATGTGTCTATGCTTTTAGAACCTGTAAGTGTCAGCATGAAGCAGAGATCAGTGCAAGGACACAGAACTGGCACAGACTCGAGAGAGCCACATTAATGGCTGTATTACAGGTACATTACAGACAATGTTTATGTAGTTTATGTGTTTGCCTGCAGAATAAAGTGTGCATTAGCATTCCAGCCAGTGCATAAAATCTGTGTGTGTGTGTGTGTGTGTGTGCGCGTGTGTGTGTGTGTAGGAGTCTCTAGGTGCTCTCCTGCAGAGCCGTGGCTGGTGGAATAATCGAGAAGATTTCAGTGTTGTGCTTCAGTCCTGTCCAACATACTCAGACTCCTCAGAAAAAGTGAGTGACATGAAGTTAATAAGTGGCTTATAGAACACAATGAATTAGGTCATAATGTCAAGTTCAGACCCAAAAAGTCAGCAAAAAACATTTTTAAAACCAAAAACTGCATCCTAGTTTTTGCTAGGAATATTTGCTATTTTCTCGTCTATATTTGTGTTTTGAGTTTTTTTGGAATTCACTTCAGGATCACAGTATATACTGCCAATTAAAATGATATATGGTAAATAAATAAACATTTTCATGGCTCTTAGGACTTTTGCACAGTACTATACGATATGATATGATACGATACGATAAACTTTATTGTCTCACTCTGGGAAATTTGTCTTGGATTCTGTATAGAGACAGTTCTTCTAAGATACACGCAGAACACATAGAATATAGTAAATACAAGATTGTAACACTACTGTTTGTAAAACAATAGCTGAGTATTTTGGCATGTAAACTGGATTTCTTGAGAGTACTTAGGAACTCTTAGACCTTAGAGTTATTATGCTGGAAACAAATTGCCCTGTAAACATTTACTCACTGAGTGGGCATAAATTTTATGGGGATCTTATGACTTGACACTTACAAAGGTGCAGTGACTTGTATGCCTGTACTCTGCCAAGGTTTATTCAGTAAAAGTTATATTTATAGCTCTGCAGTATTACTGAGATCAGTAAATAGGATCAAACTGAAATATGATCATTGTGTCCTGCAGGGTGAAGAAGATGACGGGGCCGGCTTAACACGTCCATCAGAGACACTTATTCAGCTATGGACGAAACTGGTGAGTTAATGTCACTCAGTTAATGAGAAATGGAGCAGAGCGCGAGAATGCAGTAAGCATATCTGTTCTGCTGATCAGCAAAAGTAGACAAACATGCAGTGGACTGTAGTCATGGGTACAGATTGCTGTGCCTCAGTCATCTGACAAAACAAGGGACTTGCGGGTCACTTGTAAAACAGTGATAAAGACTCTCCTGCCTGATTAGGCAGATTAACAGATTAGATGCCTGATAAGATAGCAAATCTGATTGTATGTCTTTGGAGTAAATATGTTTTTAAAACTTGAGGCCACATATTTAGATAAAGTAATCTTTATCGAGATCAACATTTCATTGCTATATAAAAGATAAGAAATCACTTTGAGTAATGAATAGTTTTTTTTCCCCAGGTACAACCAATGGAGGAGAAGGGTGTAGTCAGTATTCCTTGCCCATCTCAAGTGAGTGAGAGACATGACCAGTCTTGGACTGTGTGTTAAATCATTTTTTTGTAATTTTGTATGTCTTCCCCAGTGGGACCATTCACTTTACTTAGATCAGTAAAACAGGATTCATGAAGGCCCTTCTTTATCATTTTTGTGTGAGACAGCCAATGGAAAGTCAAGTTCATTGCTAGGGGAACAGTATACATTTGTCTTTGAGTAAATGGGAGACGTGCTGCAAAATGATGCCTAAATTTTTTCTGCCGGTTTACATGTCTTTGTCCCTGTTCTTACCCGGCGCTGACACACTTTTATAGTTGGACAAGTGTGAAAGCTGTCCGAAGTGTCTTAGAGGACCACTCTTATCCTGTCACTAAAACAAAAGGTCAGGAATCCTGGTTATATAACATATAGTACTAAAGCAGAGAAAGAACACCTGATTAGAGTCTAAAATATTTGTCTGAACACAATAGTATCTGACTGCTCACATCAGCGTCATAACAGTGTTTAGTGGCAAATATTATTCATACTAATATAACTTATTATCAGGCCTGAGTCAGGGTTCAGTGGGTTCAGGCCAGTCTTAAACTCTGATCACTAGTGGGCACATATAGACGTGACGGGTTAAACTGTGTTTGCTTATGATCAGATCACTCAAGATGGATGTAAATGTAGAGCCTCAGTCTCTCTCTCTCTCTCTGTATCAATCTCATGCTCTCTCTCTCCCTCTCTCTCTCTTTCACTCTTTCACACACGTGTGCAATCTGTTGGCTTTTTCCAGGAGAGACCTTACCTGTTAACACACCACAACTCACCCAGCCCTGAAGAGAGTCATGCATCATCACACAGCGAAGAACACCTGCCCACTCCTGTGAGTCCCTGTCTGTCCTGCTAATAAAGCGAAATATAGTGATGTACATTGTCTGCTTATTAAAAGCAAAAATGTAATGAAGTAATTACTTTGCATATATATTTTAATGCACAACTGCTCTTTGCTGAACGGAGCATATTGGTTGAAAACCTTTAAATGTAGGACATTAAAAAGTGAATGCCGTGTTTTGTTTAATTTTTTTTCCAAATAGTGTCTAAAAGACAGGAATTGTACACTAAAATTACCAAAAATGTCATTAAGTTTAACAAATTTAGAAACTGAATTTTATATGTGGCACCAAAGTTACGAAAACCTACTCAATCAAAAAAGGATATCCTTTACTTGACTCCTGTTACAACATTGATATAACCATACCATAAACATGTCATAGATGTTATAACATATTATGCTCTGTAATAAAACATTGTAATGTTACCATTACTAGTTTTTGTAATAACAGATACTATTTTTCATTAATTGAATTAGTATGTGACATACGCTGTCATGACATAAAAAAATATAGAGGCTGTCAAGACATTTACCTGTAACAAAACTGAAATTATAGACATAATCTGTCATAACAAGTTATGACAGGTTATGACATTTTGTGGCAGATTTCAAAGATTTTTTCGTTTTCAAATTACATAAAAAGATTTTTTCATGGACATACGCTTTCCAGTGCATGTGTATCTTATTTGTGCTTGTATGGTCTCAGATGATGGGCACTAGTCTGTCATGCAGCAACAAGAGTCCTTCTCCTTCTGTTCCTACCTCAGGTAAACAGCACACACAAACACATAAACAAACACTCCACATACTAAGATTGAGCTCCACTCAGAATGGGATGTTTCTCTTTCATGTATGTTTCTCCTGTAGTCCACGCCCTGAGACCTGCAGATATCAAAGTGGTGGGAGCGATAGGAGACTCTCTTACGGTGAGGGCCAGTACACAGTAACATTTAAATATAGATAAATACTCTAAGTAAACCACAGTTTGTCGGTTTTTCTTAAGAAAACATGGACATGTAGGAATGAGTTCTAAAGAATCTCCTGAAACAAGTCTTTGATGTCACTTTGTGTGTTAAAAAAACAGGCGGCCAATGGAGTGGGTGCGGCTGCGAACAGCCTCTTGGATGTCATGAAAGAATATCGCGGCCTTTCGTGGAGGTAAAGCTGTCACATACTGGAACAACTGTTATTACTCGGCATCACCCAAACTGTAACAAAATTTTACACATGACTGAAGCGTCAAAGTTATACATAACATGAGCCTAACATGTCATAGATATCATATGCTGTCATACAGTAATAGAATAGTGTCATGTTACCATTACCAGCAATTGTCACATTTATTGACACTCTGTTTGATAAATTAAAGTAGTATGTGTTATAAGCTGTCATGAAGTCAAAAATTAAAATAGCTGTAGAGATATTTACTTGTAACGAGAATAATATATGAATATACATAGACTGGCATAACAAGTCACTGCTGTTTATGACATATACCACAACAGGTTTACAACATTCCTATGTCAATAGTTGTAGCGGGACGTGTGTCTGTGTTCTCACTTTTTCTTTTTTATTTCCTTTAGCATTGGAGGTGACAGCAGCCTCTCATCTGTGACCACCCTAGCAAGTACGTACAACACCACACTTTACAAAGATGTTATCAGGATATGAACCAATTCATAATGCATTATTATAGACATATTTTATACTCTTTGTTATTTTGTCTAAACACTAAACTTTGTCTTGCTGCTGAGGTCTTCTAGTAGTATTTTACTAACTCCAGTTTATGTTGTTTAGATATACTGAGGCAGTTTAACCCTTCACTCACTGGCTTCTCAACGGGGGAGGGTAAAGCCACTTCCACCCAGGCTTTTCTGAACCAGGCTGTAGCAGGAGCCAAGAGCGAGTCAGTACCTGTCCTTCCTCCATCTGAATAAAAAAAGAATGAATTAATTGTTTCTGTTCACTAAAGTACTCTTTCTCCTACAGAGATTTAGTCTCTCAGGCAAGAGCTCTCATCACAAGAATGAAAGGAGACTCGGTAAGATACACAAACACACAGACACAGTGAGAAAGTAAGTGAGAGACAGGCCAATTCATCTTCTGCTTCCTGTGTCTCTCGCTTGTAGCGCATTAATTTCCAAAATGACTGGAAGGTCATCACCGTCTTCATCGGAGGAAACGACCTGTGTGCTTACTGCACCAATACGGTAGTTGTTCTTCAAATATTTGATTAATTAGGGATTGAAGTGTTATTGAATGTTAATGTGTTTTTAACTGTGTTCACTCACTGTCTAGGCCTATTACTCTGCTACCAACTTCGCCAATCGCATCCGTGATGCTCTGGACATCTTTCACAAAGAGGTGAGATCCAAACCTGTGCTGACTGAATGAGTGAAGCAGAAATGAATGAAGACAGAACTCACTATATTAGAGGACATTAAGCATTATATCACAGTGGATCTCTCTAAACCCTCTGTGCTTGTATAGGTGCCTCGTGCTCTGGTAAACCTGGTGGAGGTCCTCTACATAGTTCCAATGCGCAAACTGCACCAGGACTCCAGTCTCGGTTGTCCTACCTGGCTCGTCAAGTGAGTGATGTGAACCCTGTCGTAATGAAAACAAAACCGACAAGACAGCAGCATTTTCTTGATGTTCTTGATCAAAATCTGTGTTGCAGTGATATTTGTCCTTGTGTGGTAAAACCTGCGGAAGGATCGTCGGAGCTGCAAGCGTTAGCAAATATCAACAGAGCGTATCAGGTGTGTAGAAAACTGTGACTATAGTGATAAATGTTTTATACAACACTTTTGATTTGAATATAATACCACAGAAAATATGAGTATGCATGTCATTGGGTTGATTTGTGTGTGTGTGTTTTTGTGTTTCTTAGAGCTCAACAACGAACCTTGTGAACTCTGGCCGATATAACACTCGCTCCGACTTCACTGTGGTCTTGCAGCCATTTTTCAGGGACGTGGTGCTTCCACTGCTGTCGGTAAAGACACTGCTCTCACATTCATTGTGTTTAACCTGCAAAACAACCCTGTCCTGATTTACAGAATCTTTGCCAAATGTGGGCATCTCTCTTGTTTTCTCTTTTCCTTGATCTCTCTCTTTTTCTCCCTCTTTCTCTTAGAATGGAAAACCTGACCGCTCCTTCTTCGCTCCAGACTGTTTCCATCTCAGCCAGAAATCTCAGGCTCTAATGGCTCGATCTCTCTGGAACAACATGGTGAGTCAGGGGTCAATGATACTGTATTCGGATAGTTGTGTTCATTTTTGCAGTGAAGCTCTCTACATCACTGTAGGGAGCATCACTGCATAAATAAATAGAAGGAGATTGGGATGCATTGATAACCAAAAGTTACACTGGCTACTGTAAGAATACAAACACAATAAAATTAATAAAATGCAAACAGCATAGTGACCCATCGTAATCTGAATATTCTGCTCTTCTGGAGTACAGTAAATATTTTTACCTCAAAAGGTAGGTGTCACGCTGTTCCCTTTCTCCCGAACGACAGCAGGTACGGAGGCAGACATCCATTTTCATTGTTCTCTATTTATTTTCCAAAACGTATCACAAGTGACACGAGAGCCAGAATACAAAACAAAAGGAGTAAAGGGAATGGAAACACAGCCACTCTGGGTGTTGATTGACCCACAACAGAAACATAAAACACAACCCCTTTTAAACAAAACACAAATCCCAACCACCAATAAGAAAACATAAGCACTAAGCACAAACTAAACACAGCCGTGATTCATTACTACTAAAACACCCCCTAAGACTTCAAAGTAAAAGTGCAAAACAAAAACCTAACCAAGCACCCACCGTCACTGTCCCCAGCCCTGACATTAAGTAGCCTGATTGCCTTCAAATAGAGAGGCTATTAAACTTCTAGTAAGTTAACAGAACTATTGTACCTTCAGTCATAGTTTGAAAAATTGATCAAGTCTAATTCTTCTTTCCAATGCCAGTCATTATTTTCAGCAGGATTTTGTCTTACATGTCTAGTAAAATACAAAACAAGCATAAATGTCTCATAAGGCATTTGAATTACATATGCAGTATGGTTTTATTTACTTTAAATTTCTTGTTTGCAATTTATTATTGAACACCTTACTCTACCAAATGCACTTTCTGGTTAGATGCTAAACTGCATTTTGTTATACAATGACAGTAAAGATAAACCTAATCTAATATTTCTTGTAATGCCTTTGCCTCCCAATCAGCTGGAACCAATAAGCAGTAAAAAAACCTCTCTGGACTTCAAGGCTGGTGTTACTGCAAAGTGCCCCTCCACTGTAAGCCAATTCTTTGAGCTCTAAGCCTAAGCTCTTATTTCACATTGCGACTGTCAAATGGTTACTTTTTATTAATAGTGTTGACTGTAGGTGAAAATGGATCCATTTTCAGTGTGCTCATTTCCCTCTTTAGAGCTCACCCTATTTGACAACCTCTGGGAATAGTAAATCAGTGTATGCAACTGCACCCACAACCATTCAGTCTGTGACTTTGCCTTCGGTAAGCGGCCCTGTGCCACATCCAGCTGTTACCCAGCACTTTGATTCTGCGTTCATTGGGCTGGTCTCCAGTGCAAATCCTATTAATGAATGTTAATTTTCCAAGCTCTTTCTCAAGTTCATCTTTTGTGTGTATAGAACTGGGGCAGTGACTTCTCATGTGTCCATCTAGCACCCTCCGATACTGTACCCACATCGGGTAAGACTAAGAAACTTCACTACTTTCTGAGCTTCGGGAAGGGGTAAAAGAGGGAGAGACCATGCATATGACCTTTGACACACTAGATTATAACTGACATGCATGATAAATTATGTCGTTACATTTATTTGGACTCTTGTGACCCAAGGTGTGGAATAAGAGTCATAAAATGCACAATTAAAGTGAATAAATGGTGGAATGAAATCACCCTTTTGCACTCTTTACCTTTTGTAATCATGGTTGTATTGCCATTAACACTAGAGGACTTTGTAATGATATTATAATGGTGATAAAAATGTGAAATTCATATTTATGTGAACCTCATTTTGTCTTGTTGCTTTCCTCATATAATGAAACTTGTGTGAAGAGTGTCTTTATGTGACACAGTAACATGGAGATAATCTCTTTCTGCAGTTCACAGGTTGCGGCCGGGCGACATCAGAGTGGTCGCCTCTTTAGGAGACTCGATCACTGTAAGTTTCTGTGTGTTTATTAATACATCAGTAATAAGAAGGAATGACAATAATGTTGAGTTTGACTTTCTTTGATTCCTCTCAGGCTGGGTTTGGCGCCAAAGCTAAAAACATCCTGCAGCTGACTAATGAGGAGAGAGGCGTGTCCTGGAGGTAAGATATTGAGGTCCAGTCTCACACAAACACTTCACCTTTCAATTTAGTTTTAAATTCCATATACACTACACCTCCAAGCAGGCATCAGTAAGGGTATAAAAATATATTAGGTCATTTGTTGAAAATGAGCAACTCTGGTATTCCATTATTCTTGTGATCCAATACACATAGATTAATGTGTAAACACCTTCTTTCACTCTTCTACAATGTTATACAAATATGGTTCAAGTTAATCAATAAGTTAAACAAATCTCATTGTCTTTTACTCTTAATCTGGACCAATGTGTCTGTTCACAAACATTCTTCATGTTTTTTCCCTCCTTCTATGTTTCTAATGGTCATTTTAATTTCATTGACAGTATCGGTGGCGATGAAACTCTGGAGACTGTCACCACAATACCAAGTGAGCTTGCTGTTCTGTATACTGTCCATCATATCAAACCCCCAGCTGATTATTTTTATTTATTTAATTTTTTTTACATTTTCAAAAACTAACTGTATTGTGTGAACAGTAGCACTGTATTTGGACAGATCACTGTAGATGCTTTGTAGGTGCTCAGCTTGTCTTTAACTAATGTTAACTAAATATCTAATAAATATACCTGAACCTTAAGTGAAATCTGTGATATCTAACTCTAACATTAACCTCAACCCAAAACTTTGATCTAATCCTAAATCTAATACTGTTAATCCACTGAGTTTGATCAGACGTTTCACCAGTTTTGTTAAAGGAATGACAAAATGCAACTAAGTTCTGCTGAAAGTGGAAGAACTCTGCACTGACTGTTTTTCACACAAACAAAGTTCTGCAACATTATGTTTTAATGTAACTTGTAATATGAATGTTTTTGTCCTTCTGCAGACATCCTGAGGATGTTCAACTCTGATGTGTTTGGGTTCTCAAAAGGGCGCAGCAAGAGGCCCAATGGCTTCAACATGGCAGTGAGTGGAGCCAAAGCCAGGTAATGCACGAACACGCATGCACAATACCGACACATACGGACATGCATAGATTTGAAACACACTGTTCATTTTTTTGTCTGATTTCACAGTGCTATACCTGGGCAGGTCAGAGACCTGATTGAGGCCTTAGGGAACAGCACAGTAAGCCTCTGCTTTTCTTCTCTCCAAATTAAAACTACATTTTATTTATGGGCATAAGTGTTTTGCATGATTTAATAAGAATCAGGGCTATGAATGTACACTGAATGTTTTGTTACTTTATCCCATTTATTGTTAATATTTATTGTTTTTGTGTAATTTCTGTAATAGATTAAATTGTCTGATCCATCTTGTTTGTTTGTTCTCTTTGTCTCTCTCTCTTTTTGTACCAGAGTGTGGACTTTGAGCAGGACTGGAAGTTGGTGACTCTGTTTATAGGCGGTAATGATCTGTGCCAGTACTGCAAGGATCGGGTAGGTTAATTATATATGCATAACAAGCATGTGCAACCTATGTTGCATATTTCATGTCCCTTTACATTAAAGCAAAATGATGCAGTAAATTAAAATAAAAAACATATTTAAGGTCCCTGTAGAGCAGGGGTGTCCAAATTGGTTATTTCCCTGCTCAGAAACCTGGTTCACCTCGCCAGTTAATCTTCAGGTTTAGTGAATGTGTTTGAGGAGAACCACCATCAAACTGTGCTGGACACCAGCGCTCCAGGACCTGAGTTGGACACCCCTACTGTAGAGGATAACTTATTCCAATCAGCCACAACATTAAATAATAGTTAATGGACCTACACAGTATTATTGGTTTTAATGTTTCGGCTGATGGGGGTTCAAACTTTTGCATGTGACTTTGTTTCTTTTATCGACAGTATAAAAGTGGTTAAGTTTTTCTTTGGTAAGGGTTAAGATTTTGCTACTGCATTTGGAAGTCCCAAAAATATGGGCTGTACATTTGTAAATGAGACAGTAGTGCTTTCTGTCTTTCAGGTCTCACTTTCTCCTAGCAATTACATCAAATACATCAGGGATGCTTTGGACATGCTGTACAATGAGGTGAGCATGAATGAGAACAACTGTGAGGAGGCACATTATCATACAACACATTACTGGGCTGATTTAAGTCAGTATTAAGCTAAAATAGCAGGCTTACAAAGTGTGTGTGTGTGTGTGTGTGTGTGTGTGTGTGTGTGTGTGTGTGTGTGTGTTTGTGTGTTAGGTACCTAGGGTGCTGGTAAATTTTGTTGAGATTCTGGAGATTGAGGACCTGCGTAAAGTGAAGTCGAACACCGTCGGATGCTTCTTACAGCCGTAAATTAATCAGTGTTAATTACTCAATAAATATAATCTTTTATGTTCTGCTCTGTGTTGAACTGAGTGTGTGTGTTTGTGTGGCACAGGACACTCTGTCCATGTTTCATTAATCCTGAAGAAAACTCAGAGGAGCTGTTTGAGATGAAAAGAATCAATAGGCAATTACAGGTTTGTGGTTTATTGTCTACCTTTACTATATTTCCTATGACTATAAGAAAGTATGTTGCTTACTCTGATTAGCCTTTCAGTGTGCAGCACATGTTCATTTGCCATTCAGCAGTTATCTGATCATGTAAAAATAAAAGTAGTCTTAAAATGTTTGTGTATATTGTTATTGGGACAACTTAATATACACTAAAATGACTTAGCAAAGAAACTCATCCACAATTTTTTTTTTTTTGTTGCCAAATTGTTCCTTAAAGTGAGATTATGGAAGACTGTAAAAATAGGGATAGGTACTATTGCTCGTTCCGTCATTATATATACAGGAAACTCAGAAAACAATTTGACTCGTTATTTCTTCAAAAAAGTAATAATAAAATAACAGTTGAATCTTTCCACCTCTTTTCTTGTGACTGAATCTAAATAATGGAGAGTAGTACCAATAAGAGTATTGGTATTAATAAGCAGTTTCTGTACTGATATCAGTAAAGTCGATACCCTTCCCTAGAAACACATAGATTACCATCCTATTCCCAAACCCAAACGAACTGTAACTGTGGTGTTGTTTTGCCAGACAGAAACTGAGAGGTTGGTGTACAGTGGCCGCTACGACAAACGGGACGACTTCACTGTAGTCCTGCAGCCCTTCTTCCAAAACTCTGTCATTCCAATGGGAGCGGTCAGTACAACACAACCAGCAGAATTGATGTTACAATTCTATGCTTTACGAAGCCTTACCCACACACCTGTTCACACTGACATGGGCTGACAGTGTTTCTGTCCTGCAGGACAAGCAGCCAGACCTGAGCTTCTTCTCAGTGGACTGTTTCCATTTTACTGAACGCGGCCATGCCGAGATGGCCATTGCTCTGTGGAACAACATGGTGAGTATCCGGCGCATATACAAATCCAAAGGGTTGCACACCCAATGACAAAATAGCAAACACCAAGTTCAGTCCTCACATCACAGAATACTTATAGCTTTAAAGGACCCATATTGGAGGAAAAAATGTTCTTGTTTTTCATATATTAGAGGTTGGTGTAACACAAGACTGTTTATGTCACTCCTCAGTTCTTAAAGTTTATATAACTACCTGCAAAATACAGCCTGTTTTTGAACTGTTTTTGTGATGTCATAAAACACAGTGTACTTATGTTCACCTACTCAGCCTAGAGCACTTTATACAAAAAAGTATTTAGTCAGCCACCAATTGTGCAAGCTCTCCCACTTAAAAAGATGAGAGAGGCCTGTAATTTTCATCATAGGTATACCTCAA
>JBBJLS010039921.1:0-13983 GCA_037577275.1 Bryconaethiops microstoma
CCCCCATAACCACCCAGCCCTAAATAGAGATAGAGAGAGAGAGAGAGAGAGAGACAGAGATAGAGAAAGAGAGAGAGAGAGAGAGAGAGAGAGGGAGAGAGAGAGAGAGAGAGAGAGAGAGAGGGAGAGAGAGACAAACAAGACAGACAGACAGACAGAGAGAGAGACAGAGAAAAAGGAGAAAGACAGAGAGTGAGACAGAGACAGAGAGTGAGAAACAGACATAGAGAGACAAAGAGAGAGACAGAGAGAGAGAGAGAAATTAAATTAAGGGAGAAACTGAAACAGGTAGTTAAAGTGGACAGCGGTCAGACTTCAGCACTTACCTGCAGTCAGTACTGAAATGCTGAAGTCTCATTATTTTTATTTACCAGAGAAAAATCTTTTTTTCATTTTTTCATACTCTGAAAGCACCAGTCGGCTTTAACACTGTGGCTAAGTTTCATGATGAACAGATCAACAGCAACAGTCTATAATGTCTAATAGTACTGTGCAAAAGTCTGGACACCCCTTATTTCTTCATATTTTGTTTCCAAAGTGTCAAAAGATAAGGCTCAATAATTTAATATATACATTAATACACACTGGATGATAAGAATGTTGCTCCTTCTCCCGTAAAGTTACTTATTTTGGAAATATGAGATTTTGTTGCAATGGAGGCAGTAAGTTGAGTGGTGAGAAAAGGCAGTGAACCAGAAACAGTCCCGAAGACAAATCACCCCATTCATTATGCAATAATACACTCCAGAGGGCGCTATAATGCGAGACATTGGTATTGGTGCGCTGCGGTCAAAGGCCGAATACAGCATCCCCTACAGAACATTACTGCGATTACACAGCAGATTATTATTAGATTTTAGTTTAGTTTTAGATTAGAATTGTTCAGGAGTGTTTCCCTTGGTCTTTTATTTCCTCTCTTTATGCCTCAGTGAGGATTAACAGCCTTTATGAAAATTAAAATCAGTGTATATATTTATTTCCTGTATTCTGTGCTCCGTCTTTTGCAGGTTTTCAACGGTGCAACCATCTACACGGCGCGCACTGCATGTCTAAGACAATGGAATTTTACAGTAAATAATATATTAGGTGTATTTTTTTAACTACATATCTTTATAGTTTGAACACACACTGAGGTCGGGATGAGCTCATAAGCTCCACAAAAACACATACCGTTCAAATCTGGAACAATATTGCTTCACTAGCTAAACGTGAAATATTCTGTAAATAAATAAATTAAGTTAATATTCTTAGTAGTAATGGCAGGTGTATCAGGACAGTCTGTGCGGTTGTTGCCCCCTCCTGTAAGAGTCTGCCCCCCGACCCGTCTGGAGCATTTAAACGCCGCTGCTGTCGCCGCTGTAACAAACGCAGCCTCATTAGCGACACAGAGCCGCCCCTCTCTTGCACGGCCCCATTACAGACAGTTTTTTAAAAATGCTTTCTTGGAAAACATGCAGAAACACAAGGCTTCCTGCAGGAGATTTCATCCAGCCCACCGGGGTCAGGCGGGTTCAGCGCACTACTCCCTTAACCCTTTCTGCAGCACCATAATATATATGCGCGCGCGCACACACACACACACACACACACACACACACACACACAGACACACATATATATATATATATACACACATTTATATATACACATACACATACACATACACACATACACATACACATACACACACACACACACACACTTTAAAGAATCCTTGGGTGCGTTTACACATCGGGAACCCAAGCAAGATTTAATTCTGCTCCTTAAAACACATCAAACACCAGATGTAAATGGGGTCTAAAGGTACTTTTCTGCAGCTTTACAGGAACAACTCTGTATCTAATCTGTACTGTGATGGTACTGAAGTTGTTTCAGGTATTAATGTTCCTGTGTATCTCAATACGGTAACTGAGATGAAAACCTAACCCAGATAAACCAGAGTCGTAGAAAACTCCCACTGAAATTTATCTTCAGCCCAAACAGACAGTCGAGCCTGAACTTCATCCACTGCCCAGTTGTTAGTTTGTGTCTCCATTGTTGTTTTTTTGTACAGACTGTAATAAACAACGGCCTCTTTCCACATTCATATGTTGTCATGACAACATTTCGACCTATCAGAAAGCAGTGATGCACTCAGTTCGGCTGCGGCCCGTTTTCAGCCCTGCCGTCCAGCAGCTCGGGTTCGGGTCTCTTTATTTTAATGGAAAAGCATTTGTTGGCGGCACAGCGCGGTTCCTTGTGCCAGTGGAAAAGCGCCATTAGTCTCACAGGGCCAGATATGATCTCAAAATGAGAATGTCAGTGTTTCTCTGTTAACCCATTAAACAGAAAGCTCTGCGTCATCACACACTCCATCCCTCACACAGAGACTGAACGGCGACGGTTTCAAAGTTTGCTCAATTACACACAAAGAGCCCGTTAGCGTAATCTTTGCCGTGCGTGAGTTTCTTTACGTTGTGTTTTCAGTCCCACGTGTTTCGATGTTAGTCGCTGCAGTCTGGAGTGACTCAGCATGCTGTTTGTTTGGCATTGGGGGAACGGCTCCGCGTCTTTCTGAGGTTTGGTGAAACCACAGGCCGACTTAATCTGGTGAGATTAGCATCTCCTCGCACCACTGGCGAGCCGTCGATACAGCGATGATAAGAGATAAAGCTGAGCTAATCCACCCCCGAACTGTGGAGCGTGAATAAATCTACGAGCCCACACCGCCGCCGAGGCCCTCGCAGACACGCTGACCTTTCGCCGCGTGTGCGTAAACGCGCGCACACTTTTTAAGGCTGGCTGAGTGGAAAATTGGATAAACAAACACTTCATCAGCTGCTCCTCCGCCGCGACGTGCCGGAGCCGAACAATTAATCGCATTAATCAACATTGCTACGTTTTTGAGCCCATGCAGGTAGTTCAGCGCCGCCCGCCACAGTTTATGCAAATTCTGATTATTTTTAATTAAGAAAATAAACAAAAATAGGAGGAAGACGTTAGGAGAGAAAATAGTCTCCCGGTTGTGTGCAAGTGTGTTCGGGTTCGAAAAAGTGTGTGTGTGTATGTATCTGTGTGTGTTAGGGATGCAACGGTACTCGGTAAAATACCAGACCATTCGGTACGCACTGCCCGGTCTGGTACGCCCTTGTATACCGCGGTATTTCGTTTTTGCACTTTTGAAAATAGCACTTAATGCTTACCAGGCTACTGTTAAACAGTAAGCACCAATGAACGAAAGCCCTCCACCGTGAGTTAATGTCCAATCACTGTTGTGGCTCCACTCACTCGCCCTCTCCCACGCTGACGTAACTGGAGCTGAGCTCATAGCTCGGCACACAGACGCGGAAAAAAACAAAAAACAAGCAAGCATGGTCAGCACTAGCGGAACAGTTGAGAGGCAGAAGTTTGAAGAAGAACCAGCTTCATACAAATCTCCAGTATGGAATTTTTTTTGGTTCGCTGTAGAATACAACAACCAGGGAGTCAAAACAGTTAATAGAAATGTAAACATTGTAAACATTGCCTAACACGTATCCCATACGTTAATGGAAACACAAGCAATATGGCTAAGCATCTCAAGCGTAGTCATGTTAATATAACGGTTCCTGAACGGAGGACAGACTAAAAAATGGTAACTGCAGGTAAACAAGTGTCTAGTATGTTTACTCTGACTACTGTGTTGTGTTTACAGCACTTTAAGAGGCACTTTAACATTTTTTAAAGTGTTTTTGTTCACATTTTGTAGGTTTGAATTTTATACATGTATACATATTTTATACATGAATAAGAGGCAGTTTGTTATTTGTTTTGTTGTGTTATTATTTGTAGTGTTGTGTTTAAACCAAACCGAAACCGTGGCCCAAATACCGGTGTACTATACTGTGAGATACCTGTACCGTTGCACCCCTAGTGTGTGTGTGTGTGTGTGTGTGTGTGTGTGTGTGTGTGTGTGTGTGTGTGTATTGAGTGTGTATTGTTAGGCACTTCTTTTCTTTTCTGATATCGGGACTGATGATAAAACTTAATATTTAAATCTAAAGGCAGAAAATGGTTCCTCTACATGCTAGTGTAAATATAAAGAACATACTTAAATTTGGCATTTTTTTCTAAAAATTAGAGTGCAGACTTTTTAAAGTCTGACACTGATCCCGCACCCTCGAGTATCTGATCCCATCTTTTTCTGGGTTCAAATGAAACCAGTGATGAGAACGATGCCACTGAGGCTTGCTTTCTCTGAATGAAGCTCACCGTACCAAAACCCTAAACCGGAGCTAGATCCAGACATGCCCTGCGACGTCACTGCCGACCTCTGAGGAGTTCCGAGGCTTCGGGCGTATCAAATCCTTAAAACTCCCCCAGGCGTGTAATAAAACAAGCTGAAACTGCTAAAGGATTGTTAAAGGTAATGGCAGCAGTGACAGAGAGACAGTAAAATTTCACTATGTCTAGTGAAAGTGGCTCTAACAGTTTTCAGAGACCACCCTCACAGGTTTAGGAACATTTTATTCCAATACCTTGTGAATAGCGGATTGTTTACCTTTTATTTTGTTTTAAAACAAAACTAGAAAAAAAGAAAAATATACTGGAATATATGAAAATATATAATTTATGTCTTCCCAGTCTTGCAAGCTGTCATTATTGTAGTCATCAGGTCCAACTCTGAAGACCAGACCACTGGGGGGCACTTGGTCTTCAGAGGTTCAGAGCTTTGATCCTCTCCACAGAGTCTCCAGTCGTTCATCACTGATGTCCAGTGAGCCAGCAATTCCTCTGAAACTGGTCAGGTTCAGGGACTGGACTGAAAATGAGAGTCCTTCAGGAAGCCTGGAGAACTGATCCTCAGGACCACATTAAAATACAAGAAAGTGTGACAGGCAATGCTGCAACTGTTCAAACACTACACAAACATTATCACACAACATCATCACATCACACCCAACATAATCACATCACACCCAACATCATCACATCTAACATCATCACACCAGATCCAACATCATCACACCACACCTAACATCATCACACCAGACCCAACATCATCACACCAGACCCAACATCATCACACCAGACCCAACGTCATCACATTACACCTAACATCATCACATGAGACCCAAGGTCATCACATCACACCCAACATCATCACACCACATCTAATATCATCACATCACACCCAACATCATCACATCACATCTTACATCATCACATCACACCTAACATCATCACATCACACCCTACATCATCACATCACATCTAATATCATCACATCACACACAATGTCATCACATCACACCCAACATCATCACATCACACCTAACATCATCACATCAGACCCAACATCATCACATCACATCTAACATCATCACATCACACCCAACATCATCACACCAGACCCAACATCATCACATCACACCCAACGTCATCACACCACTTCTAATATCATCACATCACACCCAACATCATCACACCACACCCAACATCATCACATCACACCCAACATCATCACATCACATTTAACATCATCACACCAGACCCAACGTCATCACACCGCATCTAACATCATCACATCAGACCCAACGTCATCACATCAGACCCAACGTCATCACATCACACCCAATATCATCACATCACATCTAACATCACACCACATCTAACATCATCACATCACACCCAACATAATCACATCACATCCAACATCATCACACCACACCCAATATCATCACATCACACTTAACATCATCACACCACACCCAATATCATCACATCACACCCAACATCATCACATCACACCCAACATCATCACATCATACACCACGTAAGTCTCCATCCCCCAGACACTTTATTAGAAATGCCGCTCCCGTAGCTCCTACATTAAGAGACTGCAGCCCACCTGTGTATGATATACTCATACCATCGTCACACTCAAACACACACACACACAGACACACACAAACACACACTGTCATGTGAGTGACATGGCTGTGCTGAGAACAGTCCACAAGCCAAATAAGATAATTATGGAGTCCTTTTGCTTTAATACTGTAGAAGAATTTCTGAAAAAGTTGCCAATGAGTACAGCTACAAGTTAGAGCTTGTTTGTGTGTGTGTGTGTGTGCATGTGTGTGCGTGTTTGTGTGTGTGTGAGTGTGTGCATGTGTGTGCGTGTGTGTGTGTGTGAGTGTGTGTGTGTGTGCGTGTGTGTGTGTTCAAAGGGTTGGAGGTGTAAGACCCTGCCAGCCCCAGTAGGAGGTGAGGAAGTGCATTATGGGAAGTGTAGTTCTGAGCAAGTTCTGAGCGAGGTAGTGAGCCGAGCTCCATCTGGACGCACAGCAGAGCTGAGAATAACACTCAGGCCAGCATAACACACACCGGGAGCAACACTCGGACCAGTTCTGCTGTTCTACTGTACATCTCTTTAAATCAATAGAGTCTGAGTATCCCAAAGTACTAAACATTTTTATTGTTATGAAACATTTTTATTGTTAGACAGATTTAGTGATTTATCTTTGTGTTTTAGACTGATTTAGTGATTAATCTGTGTTTTAGACTGATTTAGTGATTTATCTTTGTGTTTTAGACTGATTTAGTGATTTATCTTTGTGTTTTAGACTGATTTAGTGATTTATCTGTGTTTTAGACTGATTTAGTGATTCATATGTGTTTTAGACTGATTTAGTCACTTATCTCTGTTTTAGACTGATTTAGTGACTTATCTTTGTGTTTTAGACTGACGTATTGATTAATCTGTGTTTTAGACTGATTTAGTGATTCATCTTTGTGTTTAAGAGTGATTTAGTGATTCATTTATGTGTTTTAGTTGTTTTATTGATTTTAAAAAGGTCAAAAACCAAAATTGCTGTATTAGAAACTATGAAAGGCATAAACAACTCACAAAAGTCTTAAACAGAAATACATACGGATATAGATATAGATACAAATAGAGATATGGATAGATATGCACTCCATCTAAATGACATTGTACTGATCCTCCTTCTCCGGCGCAGTACAGACCGATGTCCTTCACAGCGCCGTGTTTACGTCCGCCCGGTTCTCATTAACATCCCTTTCTCAGGATGGATAGACTCCCTGTGGCTCCGGAGGAGGAGAGGTTATTGTGTTAAACGGATTCAGGAGAACATTCCTCCCTGCGCCGCAGCAGAACGGAAGACCCGAGAGGTGCAAATGATAAACCCAGCAGGAGTCTCACCGCCCCACCACACAAACACACACACACACACACACACACTGACCCTACTGACCCAGACTACTCACTACAAACAGATTTCACACTGCAGTGCAGAACTAACAATCAGCCTTCACTGAAAAATTAATATTCCTCTGTTTTTGTGTAAAAGAGTTTAAAAACATCCATATATGAAAACTAGGCTGCAAAACCGGCCTGTTTTGAATGCATCACTGTGATTTCACAACCATGCACATATTAAAACAAGGCGTCTTCACTTTCCCACACTAATTCTGCGACTAAGCCAGTTACGTAGTGGATATGATATGTTAATGTTTTTCTACCCAATTTAGTCGCACCCAGTTCTGTGACTATCCCAGTCATGGTGCTGCCAGTGCTGGGGCAGAGGGAAGGCCAGCAGGAGCGTGAAGCTCCACCACATCTTCTCAAACCGCCTGAAACACAACAAACTGCTTCAACACGCTTGGAGGAGACATCTGATCTTCTATACTAAATTCACTGTTTGATCTGATCTTCTATGTTGATGTAACTGTCTGATCTGATATTCTTTATTACTGTCGCAGTCAATCTGATCTCCCATGAAAATGACTCAGTTTGATCTGATCTCATATGTTAATGTCACTGTTTGATCTGATCTTCTATGATAATGCTTCAGTTTGATCTGATCTTCTATGATGATGCCTGTTTGATCTGATCTTCTATGATAATGCCTCAGTTTGATCTGATCTCATATGTCAGTGTCACTGTTTAATCTGCTCTTCTATGATAATATCACTGTTTGATCTATTCTTAAGTTAACATTACTGTTTGATCTCATATTTCTATGCCAATGTCATGGTTTGATCTGATATTCTATGTTAATGTAACTGTCTGATATTCTTTATTACTGTCACGGTCTTCTATGATAATGCCTCAGTTTGCTCTGATCTTCTATGTTAATGCCTCAGTTTAAACTGATCTTCTATGATAATGTCACGGTTTGATCTGATCTTCTATGACAATTTAACGATTTCTCAGTGTTTTTGTTGCATTTATTAATTATGTGAAGAATGTGATCTAAAAAGGCTTTAAAAATCTGCAGTTATTTAAGACTACTTTTGGGCCAGAATGCCCTTTTAAGTGTTTTCCATCCTTGTCGATCTTGCACTTTTCTCAGTGTTGGGTCTTTGCCATCTCTATTTAAGGCTCCCCCGAAATAACCCCAAACACACAGTCCTCCAATCTGTTCTCCTCCGTGCTCCATCGGTGTCAGAACATTTTGTCCAGGGTCGAGAGTGTGTGGATTCCAGAGCCCAGTTAATGGGCAGCAGAGAAAAATTCATATTTCATTCAAATGCTGGTAGGATGTTTCGTGTCTCTGCTTTGTTTCTCCGGTTCTAATCGGTGCCTTCGGCTATATTTGTTCCAAGCCTTGACACAGTCTAATAAATCGTCTCCGCCGAGGCGTTATCGGTGTGTTTTAGCACTGCCTCAGCGCCCACAAAATTTCAGGTTGTGACGCGAACATAAATATTGTCCTCCATATATTAAAGGAGTAGTTTGGAGCTATGAGGCCAATGTAGCTAATGCTAGCTTATAATTAGCAATGTGCTAACTGCAAGCTCCTCCAACCAGAGAGAGAGGAAGCGTTAAGTAACCTCTAATAGACTTGCCTATGTGGTTTCTAATACTGAATGACTTACTGTTATCTATAAATATGGACTAAGTAGCCTGGCTGTAGATCAGACAGGTGGATAAATGTAAATATATCCCAAAAAAGCCATAACACTAAAACCACCCCTCTAATATTGTTGGTCCCCCTCATTCCCCCAAATCAGCTCTCACCCGTTGAGTTCTGGACTCCACAAGAACCTCTGAGGGTCTGTGGTTCTACAGCAGCAGATTCTTTAAGTCCTGTAAGCTGTGAGGTGGTTCCTCTATAGATCGAACTAGTTTGTATAGTACATCCCATAGAAGCTTGATCAGATTATGATCTGGAGAATTTGGTGGAAATATTGGACAGGGGTCAGCATGGGTACTCTGACCGGTCTGCAGCTACGTAGCCCCATATGCAGCAGGGGGCGCTGCACTGTGTGTTCTGACCCCTTTCTAGCAGGGCAACATGAACTTCTTCAGCAGTTTGTTCTACAGAAGACTTCTGTGGGATCAGACCAGACAGGCCAGGTATCACTTTTAATTACGTTTACTTACCACTTTAAACTAATATTTATACATATGGCCAAAACCAAAAGAAAAATGTATACATATGGCTAAAAACAAAATAAAAATGACTAAGTAGAGGCTATAAAATGTATCATCTGTTAGTCATTATCGCAATATCGGTCTGATACTGATAAAACTGAAGGCTGCAATAAGCAAATGAGCCTCTAACCAATCGCAGTGTTTCTGACAGGGCGACCAATTACAGCTCCAGGTGAGTTACTAGGTATTCTGATGAATTGAGGTCTTCATGTAATCCAACAAAAGTCGCATTTTTAACTATTAAAGTTTAACCAAAAATTAGTGTGTGAATGGGCTAAACCGCTGTAGTGCATGAACAGGCGGCGTTAAATCCCTATTTTTGGGCTCTTAAATATATTGAAAGGTATCACAATTGCAATATGCAGCAGTAAAATTACAATACTGATATTTTGTCCATATCGTACAGAGATACTGAACCTCCTAATTGCCCTCCTGCCCCCCAGTTTGAGAGCCACAGATTTGCTTATGTGGTCCCTCACACTGTTAGAACATTAGTAAAGCTACAGGCAACTGGAGCAACATTCTTGAAGTCTGAATTTTGTATTTGAGCAGTTACATAATATTGCTTAAATAGCATTGTTCCCGTTTTCCTTTCTCCACACTTAATGGAAGTGAATGAAACTTTGTGAGGATGAGGAGAGAATGCTTACCTGACTCACAGGCAAATGTCTTTGACGTTTCATCGCAGAAGATAATTGCCACCGCATGTTTCTTGGTCTCCCGGGGCATTCTGGTAATGTTCTTGATGTTGTGCAGCTCGGTTATCTACAGAAATAAAAAAGACAAAACTCATTATCCAAATGAATTAGAGGGGAAAAGGGAACAAAAGAGAATGACAAAAGGAGGAAGATGCTAAAGTGTATTGTTATCTGCTGGAAAACAAAAACGCTCCGCTGAAAGAAGTGGCTGCCGTTTCAGAGATGAGAGCTCAGCATAAATGTCCTTAGCGGAAAAGAAACATACAGAACTGTAAAACACAGAGTCTACGAAGATTAGGGCGGCACAATATATCCTCTGTTAATCGATATCACTATATCGGTCTCTGCAGTACTGATATAACAGAGGGCTACAATATGCAAAGGAGCCTCTAACCAATCACAGTGTCTCTGACAGGATGACCAGTCACAGCTCCAGGTGAGTTACTGGGTGTTGTGATGAATCGAGTTTAACTGTTAAAGGTGTTGGTGAATCGGTGCAGGAGTGGGCGGAGCTATACTGCTGTAGGCAGAATATGGAGAGATATGTAAACTGATTTGAAAAAGGTTTTTTTTTAGCAATTTTTTCATATATGGACTGTATTGACGAGGAGTAAATGTAGAATATGTGTGTGTGTGTGTGTGTGTGTGTGTGTGTGTGTGTGTGTGTGACTTTACACGATGCAATACTAATGTAATACTAATGACAATGATACTTATATAATGCTATTGATTCTAATGTAATGCCAGCATTATTAAGGTTATGCTAGGGATATTTATGTATTGCATTTGTGTGTTCAAGTATATGAAAATAAACTACATTTTAATAAAATGCTTTTATTTATTTACTACTGTATTTCTACATTCATTATATTTAATAGGGCAGCTGGTGGCCTAGTGGTTAGGGCATTCGCCCTGTGATCAAAAAGTTGTGGGTTTGAATCCTAAGAGTGCGAGTGGCACCACTGAGGTACCCTGAGCAAGGTACCGTCCCCACTCACTGCCCCTCGGGGGCTGTGTTCCTTGGTGGGGAACAGTAAGTGTATTGGGAACTTTTGAAAAATTTGATCAAAACCAATGACTCAGTTAAATAAAACCACTGAAGTAAAAGTGTGCAGAGTTATAAGCATGTTATAACTGCGGCTGAGGCCGTTAACAGATGGAATGTATTCAGTCAGGAGGCTCTTCATCCATGATTCAGCATGAACTACTTCCATAATAAACAACGCAGCCCCCGAAAACAGCAGCGGCCCCCACTCTGACAGCTCTACATGAAAGATTCGCAAACCTCCCTCCAACCCCATGTCAGGACTTCCTTTGGGACAGGAAGTGACAAAAAACCCCGAAGTCCCCTCAAAGCCATGAGTTTACTAACACGTCCGCGCCGATGCCGCCAAAGGAACAGTCTGACAGCAAGCAACGTGCTTTCTCCCCCCTCGGCTACCTTGGGGGGGAGGGGTGGAATGGGGGCTGTGAGTGTGTGTGTGTGCGTGTGTGTGTGTGTAACAGTAACAGAGGTACCAAAGAACAGGAGAGTCACATATTCAGACGTGTGTGTGTTACTGGATGAAGCACCAGCATGTGTGTCCACTTCACATTTACACACACTGTCTTCCAGGTTTTTCACTTATAAATACATGTTTTTATAAGTATAAACACAGATTAGATTTGTTTAGTATTTAGATTCTTGTCACTTTGCGGTTCAGTTTATGGCCAATTCCTTTTGGCAAATCGTCTCCAATTCAACACAGTTATGAGGGTCACCAACGGATCAAAAAAAAACTATCTATCTATAAATATTCAGAGGGGCTGAAGTCAGGAGATGGAGTACATGATTTGTGTGTGTGTATATATATATATATACATATATATATATATATTTTTTTTTTTTTTTTGGGAAAGAGGGAGAGGGAAATAGAGAGAGACAGAGAGAGGAAAAGAGAAAGAGGGAAAGAGAAAGAGAGAGAGAGAGAGAGGGGAAAAGAAAGAGAGAGAGAGAGAGAGGAAAAGAAAGAGAGAGAGAGAGGGTTTAAACTACAAGGCCTTTTATGTGCTTTGGGAGACTAAGAGGCTGTGTGTGATCGTAGTTAAGCATACCCCTCATTTCTTTATATTTTGCTTTGAATCTCCTTGTCGGTGTAAAAGTATTATTTTCTGTCAGACTGTCTTATATTTGTTATACTGAGGAGATTAAATGAAAGAAATGTGAACAAATGTTTTACTGTGACAGGCTGCAAAGTGTCTAAAGATAAAAGGAGCCTAGATGAAGGAGTTCCAGCCACTCAGCATTCAGCACCACCAGTATACTGATCACCGCCTGATCATCTGGAATCATCTGCTCCTGTTTCTTCACTGGTTCAGGACTTCAGTTAGAGGGTCTTTGTTCTGCTTAAAAGATTCATACGTAGTGCACAAACAAAAAAAAAAATCCTCTGAAACTGGTCAGGTTCAGGGACTGGACTGAAAATGAGAGTCTTTGAAAGTCCTTCAGAGAAGCTTGGAGAACTGTTCCTCAAGACTACATTAAAAATATACAAATAATGTATATATACACTGCCAGTCAAAGGGTTGAACACACCTTCTCATTCAATGTTTTTTTCTTTTTTTAATTATTTTCTACATTGTAGATTAATATTGAAAACAAACAAAATGATGAAGGAATTATGGGTAGAAGGAGGAACATTCTACCCAGTGGTTTTGCTCTAGGATCAAATTCAAATCTCCCAACAATAGGACCAAAACATGGAAGACTTGGGAGCCCCACCTTGTGGAACTCTTAAGGACTTGTAGAGCTGAAATCTCAGAAAGGATCAAACACAAAAAGATTTCCAGTTTGCACCAGACGGCCACAGACGTATGGAGACCTCTCAGCACTCTGTAGCACTAAGGAGATTAAGACAGATGTCAAGGTCTGCAGATGACAGTCATAGAGAAAATAGCGAACATCAAATAGTGATGCATGTAGACGAGCCATCGAAGCGCGACACTGTTCCCAGGCGGCACGCTGGGTTTATATATGTGTTAAGGATAACGTTGAGTTAAATTAAGTTCACTGTAAAGTGTCAAATGTACAATAAGAGCATATCTCTTATTTACACTGAATACATTTGTTTTAATGGGCCGTTATCACCCGCTGTGTGTTATTCTGGTCCATGCTACCATCAGACTCACTGTAGGAAAGTCATTTCAATCAGGCTTACGATATGGCTTTAGATTCACAATGACCTCAGTGTGTGTCCTCATACTGTGGTGGCAATTTCAAGGCTAAGAATTATAGGTATTTGAGTGATTTGAGCAGGAAGCTGATAAAAGCACACTCACGCACAGAGGGTTTAGAGAACAGTGGTAACTGAAGATAGCTTTCTTTTATATTGCCACAATTTTCTAAATCGGAAGGAAGACGGGACAAAGTGGAAGGACGCACTGGTGGCACAAATAGACACGTTTCAAATGGCAGTTATTTTTTCCTCATTCTGTGGCACCGGAGGTGCCGTGTCAGTGGATTGTTTTTCTACATTTCCAGCAAAAGCTGTATTATTTTTAATGGGAAGAACAAAACCATTTCTTTTTTTAGAATGATTGTGGTTAGAGTTATACTTAGAAAATGTATTACATATAGGTAGTGGGAGACGCATGCATGCACACAAACACACACACATATGTATGTTTACACACACACATATGTTTATGTATATAAACCGGGGGTCCACGGGTTACGAAACAGTTCCATTCCTACGGCAGTGACATAACCCGAATTTTGGTGGGGTCAAAATACCGTAGTCGAAAGTCACTAAGGCACAGAAAAACAGAAAAGGACATAAATATACTGTATTTGTACTCCGTACCCTGTACCAAATATATATA
>JBBJLS010039932.1:0-13983 GCA_037577275.1 Bryconaethiops microstoma
TTCAGATGAACACCAAGGTACCTGTAGCTCTCCACAGCCTCAATGTCCAGACCCTGGATGTTCAGTGGTAGCAGTGGTAGACTGTGTCTATTCTAAGCTCACAACCTTTAAGAAAGGTGTTTGTTCTTAAGGAAACCTTTGTCCTCAGCCCCTGACCTTTTTCTGAGTAGCATCCCCCCTCCTCCAACAGGTAAAAAAAGAAATGTCACAGACTTTATTTCAGACTAAATGCAACATAAGAAAAACACAAGCAGAGCAGAATGTAATTATAGAGAATAAATTTTCCTCCACACTCCCCACTTTTGATTAACATCAAACATGTAAATCAATTAAACAAAACACACATGAATATATGGGTATATGTGGATGATATGTATTCAAAGAGTAATAAAAACTCACAGGAGTAGATCATATGAAAGAAATAAACTCAAAACACAATGAAGAATCAACCATGATATGAAATAAACTCAAAACACAATGAAAAATAAAACATGATATGAAATAAACTCCAAACACAATAAAGAAAACTTACCAATAACCCTGAGAGAGTAAATGGACAGAAAGGATACAATATACCAAAAAAAAAATCTCTGACCAAATAGTGAGATGGGAGAAGTTACTAGCACTTCACTGGCTCACTCCATCCTCCCTACTTTCCTCCACGGGAGTGTTTTCATCCCCCATGCGATCAGGATAAACATACAGATCGGGGTAATCGCCCTCGGAGTCAACCTCAGAGCCGTGCTCCATACAGATCATCGTAATGTACACTGAATCTGTCCCTCGGCAACATTGTAACAATCAGCTTCTCAATCATCTGTCTGACAAGTGGGATACAACAACAGCCACAGAAAACAACCATGCATGCCCTGGTACTCAATGCAACTAAAAATGAGAAAAAAACATTGAATTCAAAACAAGCTGTTGCTGGTATCGGCAGAAAACGCTGGATGGGATATTGGAGGGAAAATGAAATGAATGAGAGCCGATCCTCTATCAAAAGCAGCCTGAAATAATATGCACTTGCACAGTATTTCTTCTAGTGAGGTAGAGAACTGTTTAAGTAGTTTCAGCATGATGACTTACTTTTAGATCCTCATCTAAAATTAAAAACAGCTCATTTAAAAACTTTGCAGTTCATTCATTCATTTTCTGTAATCACTTAATCCTTTCTAGGGTCATGGGAACCCAGAGCCTATCCCAGGGTCTGCGGGTGCAACTTTGCAGTTTTTAAAGAAAAAATATCTGCTCTGCGTTGAAAAAGAGAAGGTCACAGAAAAGACTTTTGGCATCCTTTGACTTACTGAATACATTTGCTGCCTTATGGATGAAATAAAACCACTATAAGTGAAAATTGCATCCCGTGCATCATAAGGAAATTAGCCCACTGCGCCCTTGAACAAGATGAACACAGGAAATGAGGGCGCATTTTCTTTCAGAGGTTAGGCATGATCAAATATCACAATGTTCACAGGACTGTGGGAGATCAAAGCGTGTATAGACTGAAGAGTCCTCCATTATCAGAATATCGATATAACATAATCACTATATAAAATCCCGTCTGTTCCAGGCTGCCTTTTTTGCACAAATTATTTTGAATTTCTGGCATAAGACAATAAAAGTAATCAAGAGCGTAGGGGATTTATAAAGAAGTTTATGAACCTTTTAGTCTGAATATTTTCAGTATGGAACACTCTTTAAAAAAGAAAAAAGAAAAGAAAAAAAGGGTTCACATGGAGTTCACTGAGTAATGCCATAGAACAGGGGGCACAACTCTAATCCCAAGGTTTGGTGTCTAGCACAATTTGGTAGCGCTCCTACTTAAACTCACCTTTTAAACCTGACAGATGAGTTGAAACAGAGGCGTTTAAGACCTTTCAAGGCCCGAATTGTGCATCCCTTTCATAGAGAACCAGTTTAGTTCCCATTTTTTTGTAAACGAGATATGTGAAGAACCAAAAAGAAGAGCCTTCATGTAAAATAAATAATCTTTTCATGTTAAATTATCAAAAACATAATTTACATACAGTCATTAAGAAGTTAAATTTCTTTAGCCAGAGACCCTATACGGAGTAGAAAAAAAAATCTTTGGACCTCCATACTCAAATGTTCGGCACATGCAAATAAAGTACTTAAAAAACACTGGAAGCACTGGAAAAGTGACATTTCGAAGACAGCATCGTTAGTCATGTCGAATTAAATTAAGTGCAGTTTTGAAAGAATTGACTGTTACTTTCAAATATGGCTGCTTTAAAATTCTTCAAAAATTGTGATACTATATTTTTGCCATATCACCAACCCCTAATTCATTTAAGAAAAGAGGATATCATGTCAAGATTTATTGATTATATTTATCGGCCAATGTGACACTTTTCACATCATTTAATAAGTAATTTAATTACAAGTAATACATTAAATCTAAGGCTATATGTCACAGAACCCATTTTGAGGACCGTAAATTTAGAGAACCAAACCGATTCTCCTATGGCTTCATACAACACTTCCTTACTTTTAAGAGAATTAATTTTATTTATTTTTTATTGGAGGGTGGAGGGCAGCATGGTCCATGCTGTCCAGTAACGTTCCAGTCATTATTGGCTAGAGGATGACAAATTCCAGTAACTGTAATGAGTGGATCCTGACCAGGTAAAGCAGTGGCATGAATCTTAACCTGAAGAGTCAAATGCAGTGATGTGGATTGATGGACTGTTATTGGTTGGCAGGTTGAATTGTCTTTCTAGTGGGGAAACACCTGAACCTAATGAGATTTTAATGAACTCTTAATGAGGCATTTGCTGCACAAAAGAATCCTGATGGATCATAATAAAATGCAACATCTTTTGGAAAAAATGATCATCTCTAAATGTGGTCTAAGATCAGATCTACAGAGTAGTTCTCAGTTTGAAACTCTGATGTCGATTCTTTTCAGCTGTGGCACATTACAGCATTTGTTACCCCTCAGATGTTGCACCTTCATGATACGAGGCAAATAAATGTCTCCTGAATGTCTATCTTCATCTCTGGTGTTTTCAATTTTAGCCAAAACGGCCTTAAATTTGTTCGTGTAGCCTGGTCATGGGGGTTAATTTTTCTGCAGTGATTGATTTGACGGTCCAAGGTGTGAGCTAAATCTGCTATAATAATCAGAGTTAGCCTCTGTTCGAGTGCTGAAAACAAAAGCCTCAAGGAACAATTCTTCTGCTTATTTTCTGCAACCAGCAATATTGAACCATTTTGCCTTCCCACACGGCAGGCGCTTCTGCAAAGTAATAAACAGGCGTTTCCATCTGGAGAATCAATCAAATGTCTGTGAATTGGTCAGTATCATAGTTCATACTCCATAATGCAGCCATTTTTTAACTCCCCTGGTGTGCATCATGCCTTTTAAAGACTTTTGAAACTCACTCAGGGTCAACGCTGAACCTCCACCCACACGGCTGACTGTAACGCACTGCAGTGTTTATGGGAGAGCATATGTTGTGGGTGGACTGGGTTCAATGCCATGATCTGTCTGTATCCCCAAAGCTTGAAAAAATTTTAGAAACCCAGAATCAAGACTGCTTTCTGTCTTTTATGTAAGGGATGGTGGTAACTTCAGCTAAGACAATAGAATCTCTATAAATATACCACTGCAAGCGATTTACCTCAGGGTGCAGTAATGGTGGCCATCCTCACAAATTAATAAGCATAGGAGTGTAAATGGTAAAGAGGGCGGTTGGCTGACGTTCATCCAGAGTGATTACAATCATTAGTTGCAGGGACAATCCACCTGGAGCAACTGAGGGTTAAGTGTCTTGCTCAGGGACACAGTGGTAGAAAGTGAGGGGGCACGAACAGGCAACTGTTTTACCCACTAGGCCGCTAGCACCCAAATTATACTCTTTATAAGGAGTGTGAAAAAAGTGTCAAAATGTCAAACTAGTGTCAAATTAGTGTCAAAAAGTGTCAAATTAGACTTTTTATAAAACATTGGGACTGGTCAGCTCATCACAGCAGTATAAGAGCATTTTGAGTATTTGTTAAATTGCAACAGAGAGGAAGAATTTGTCGTGCAGTCAACGGATCAGTACTGACATGTTTCACCATGTACTGGCTGTGTATTTTTTTCAGGGATGAAAAAAGATGTAGAAATTGTGACGTTATCTGCTGGTTGTGCAAACTGTTGTGAGGCCGAAAACACACCCAACAGCTCCACTGGTAAAAAAATCATCCTTGGTACTTCACTTGTGGGTACCAACTTTCGTGTTACAAATGTTTTGCAATTAGTGAAATAGTGATATTTTAACAGTGCAGCTAGAGCTGGGTTAATGAAAGTTAATATGCCAATGCTGTCAAAAACTGTCCGGCATGACACCTCTCTTTTAAGCACCTCTCCTGACTGGAGTTGGCTGCTTTCACTGACCACCAAGGCAAGGCGCACTTCATCTTATACAGTCATGAAAAAATCCACAAAAAATCCACAAAAATGCGCTTCTGTCTCTTTCAGAGAAACATCAGTATCAGATTGCACATCATGTGCATGCGTTAGTTTTGCCAGACCTCCATTGGAAGAGACAAATGTTTCCACTGTTCTGAGACAGAAGTCGTCAGAGATGGTGTGCTTCGCAAAATTTGTGACATACAATGGATTAAACTGTGTGACATATAATGGACTAAAGTGTGATATGATCTTGATTCATGGGTCACTGGGAAGACTGCCAGAGTTTAATGAAATCATACAAATGGTGATACTGCAGGAAAAGTTAATCTTCATTGTAAAGAAGCTTAGTGGATGGTATATTGAACACTATAGGGCTTATGATGTCAAAACATCATCAGGCAAGGAAGTGGAACTTATTAAGTCACAAGAACTACATGATGCATACATAGTGACAGACTACAATATTGGAGGGATGCGTCTTGTCACATTGAAAAGATATATATCCATGTTTAAGGGGTGAGGAAGGTGAATGTGGTGAAAAAGCAAAAACAATTGCCTAAACAATTGTGCTTGTAGTCTCTTCACTGCCATGGCTGGCCCAACATCTGCAAGACTGAAGGTGATTTTGGGGGAGAGCAACATTGAAAAGCCGATTCTTCCAAGTGGTATTCAAGAGTCATTGGATGACCTTTTTAACACAATAAAGACCATCTTTAGTGTAATGGGCAACTTCAGGCTGCAATACATGGATCAAGATTTTGGCAATGACTTATTCAATCTGAACGCTACAAGTGGACTCCGGGATTTGGGGACAATCAAAGTGATTGACCAACAAACAAACCCAACTTTCATCAACGCTTATCAGAGCACATCTGATTCCACTTCACTTGAGTCTGATGACTGTGAGTCTTTGACAGCAACACATGGCACAACAACCTTATCATCTCACGGGTTTGTGTTGTCTCGAAAACAACACTGACTGGAACCCTTTGAAATTTGCAGGTTTTCATATCACACAGAGTTGCAGCTAGAAAAAGGAAATTCTGAGTACTGTGTGCGCCACAAAATGTTGACTGCCAGTTCCCGAATGAAGTCTGATATCCTGAGTAAATTAGTAGAAGAAATTTACCAGTACAAGGCCTACCCAGAGGAAGCACATTTTTGCATAGTTGCAGAGGCCTTAATCAAGAAGCACCCCTGTTTGAAAGAACCTGGCTCCATCAATGGTTCCAATGGTTGGAAACAGCAACTGAAGTACAAAATGGGAAACTACAGGACTCAATTCAAATTGCAGGGGTGTCCAGAGCTATCAGTAAATTCCATGAAATCCAAAGCTGCTTACAGACGACAGGAGGTTGTAAATCAAGAACCTTTAAGGACTTCAAGGAGAGATGGCCTGCACTGTTCCAACAGAAAGAGGTAAAAATAAAAGTAATCAATAATTTTAATGTGACTACAATTATGTATGACACTGCCTAATTGCAGGATTTACATTTTTTGTTTCCACATGCTGTACTTGTGTTATTACTAAATTATTACTTGCTAAGGTATGCTCCTGAAAACTGTCAGCAGGGATGTGTACTATACATATTTGTAGTAAACCAATGTAACACCAACGTATTAATACCACAAATAATAGCTTCTTTTGGTGGTTTGGTGGTTAGGACACTGGGCTATGGAGGTTCAAACCCCACTATGGTATTTGTTTTTGTTTTTATTTTTGTTGTATATCAATACAGAATTTCAGAGACTTATGGCTGTTCCTCTTGAGGAGAAATGTATCTCTCGCTCAAGACCGCTGATCAGAGCTATCCATGCCAAAGGAGGAGCAACACGCCAAAAGACATGATGAAAATTTTGGACCAGGTAAATCTATATAATCAAGGGAGACACTGAGTTTCCTTGTTAGCTGAGAGCATGTTTTCAGTTTCTCAACACTAAAAACAGTGAAATACTTAATTACACAATAATTACATTTTAGCGTGATGATTGTTTTAAATAACATATGAAGAAGCTGTGAAATTAAGGGTGATGTGTTATAAGAGATGTGGGTAAAAAGTGATTGTTTATTTTCCTAGACTGAAGACATTCATTTTTGGAGAGAGATTGTGCTGAAGGCTCTCATCTTTTTTGGGAGAAGACACAGGTGACCTGATCAAGGAATATCTTGTAAGTTGCATCATTTACATGCATGTCAACACATCTTCTTAAAGGTGCACACATTGGGGCAGCTTGTGGCCTAGTGGTTAGGGTGTTCACCCTGCAATTAGGAAGTCGTGGGTTCGGTTCCCAAGACTGCTAAGCACCTCTCAGTGTTATTTAATCTGAGCAAGGTGCTCCCTGGGCACTGTGTTCCTGGCTGCCTGCTCACTTGGTGAATGGGTTAAATGCAGAGGAAGAATTTTGTGCTGTTCACCCTGTGTGCTGTGCTGTGCTGTGTTCACGTATGACAGAATGGACACTTCACGATTATTAATAATGCTGTAAAAGTATGACATGACGGAATTACAGAAATTATTTAATTACTCATCTTAGTTGAACTTTTAACACTAATTATTAAATTATTCTTACCCCCTTTGCAGTATCTTAGAACTAGATGTGCTCAAGTGTATGACTGAATCAGTGTTATTTAATCTGTACCAATCCTTACAAATACCTTTTGATAACATTTACTGAAATTTAGTCACCATGAAGGAGCTCTTATTTGTCTATTCCCAGCAAAAAACTATTTCAGAAAATGTGGCACAAAAAGTATGTCAGTTGAATAAGATTACACATTTAAATAATCAAGTATCACAGAATAGGAATCAGTGCAGTGATTTTTAACTGAGTTGTCTTGTTCCATAGGTCTCGACAGCAGATGCTCAGATGGACCTGGAACAGCTTACCATGGCAGTGGTTGTCATTCGGAAGGATGGGGAAAGATTGCAGCAGCCACCTGAAGACATTAGTATAGTCATTGAGGGTGTGCAGGTGCTGCATGGACTTACCTCAGTCGCTTCAGCTTGTGCACTGCTTCTAGGGTTGATGTATATACTTAATTTAGCATATCCCAAAACCCTCCGTTTCACTTTTGAAGTACTCCAGAAAATCATTATGCAGCTTGAGCAGCAAGATGTCCCCCAAAGTCCAAAATATGTATGGCAGACTTCAAACCTCACAGTAATGATCAGCTTTTGTGGACTAATAAATGGCTTAGTGTTGTAAAAACACAATGTTCATTGTTTAAGCCATTTACCAAAATAAATAATTAAAAACACAACAAATGTTCCTCAAAGCGGTCCCTCAGTTGTACAGCTCAGTAGCCTTCATTTCAACATCTGCATTTAAGACCAATTGCTCTTTCTTCTCCTTCACTCATCATCTCAGAGTATAGGACTTGGTAATTAATTTTGCCATTTTGGTTCCAGCAGCACACTCTGCTTCTTCTGCCATGTGGTCAGCATCCTTTTGTAAACTCTCGCATACAAGCTCTCTTCCTCTTGAGTTCCTCAAGATCCTCCTCCACATGATTTCTTTTTCTTTTTTTTGTTTCTCGTCATCAAAGTATGTTCTATACCTGGTGCGTGCAGTGGCACAGTAACTTATAATCTCTTTGGTCATAGGCACTTTGGTTACTCCCCCACACTCTGACATGGTCGCATATAAGCTTCTGTGCAACAACTGTTTCCTCTGATAAGTTGCAGGTCTCCACACCTTTATTTGTGGAAAACCCTCATTCCACTTCAGCTTGCCCATGGGACAGCAGCAACATGATCTTGCAGAACAGCCAGAGGTCAGGATGAGGACCACTAACTTTTTGATGTAAAAAGACATCAATTCTGGATGGTTAGATATAAAAAAGAATAGCATAATTTAATAATAACATTCTGTACTATCCTATTTTTATTCCTATGATTTACCAGCAGATATCCTGATTCCAAAATGGCTTGGCAATAAATATGGCTCTCCCATTCACACATGGAAGGATAATACATGGATATTTCAAAATCAGGGGTTCGTTAATTAGTTTAAATGTTATTGAAGGTAATAATAAAGGTAATTGTGACAATGAAAATTGTTTTATAACAGTGTGTACTGAAATAAAAAAAACTAAAGCTTGAAATTGAGAAGGTCAAGCATGAATAGAAGATATTGCCATATGTTCACCGATCTTTCATCAAAATGTGTGTGCCATCATTGCATTTTCACTTTCCGGTGCAACCGGAGCAAATAAACAAATAAAGGCATGACAAAGCTTCAATGTGTTCACAGTCTGTATTAATGTTTTTTTTGTGAAAGTGAAAAACTGCTGTGTGATGGCCTCTCTCACAGCACGCCCTGTGAGGTGGTCGAGGGTCAAAGGAGCAACAATATCAGGGGGCACAGGCATCAGGACTGGCATCAGGACTGGTGGCGATGTTGTGTAGAACCACACATGCTGACACCACCTGACAGCCCCTCTCTGGCTTCACATGCAGCCCCTTCTGGCAAAACGTGCCTTCAAGATTTCAAAAGTAATTTCAGTCCTGCCCCTTGTGTTGGCATGAGCTGGTGCTCACATATCATCTAAAGATTGAAAGTCATTAACTCATTCTGCTATTGTAACATCAAAGTCATGTTCATTTAAGACATTCCTGAATAAAAGTTGTGCCACAGTGTTAAACAAGGACATAATTTACCTCAGGGTAGACCAGTAGCCTATGTGGAGAAAAGCACTGAAAACTTGTCAGACAAAGGGGGCAGAAATGTGAGATACCTTCTAGATAGTACATTAACATCATAACCAATATGGATTAAGGATGAGGCTAACAAAATACAAATCACCACCTGATGTGGATCCCGTAAGTGGAGAGAAGGCAAACTTAAAGTAGGACATCATGTAGTCCATAGCCAATATATCACATCATTTAAGATATGATGAAAAATACCTGTACATTGGTTTCTGATTCACATTATTATAATGTGAATTATAATTATAATAACGGGAAATTGTGTTCAGTTTAAGCCTCACTATGCCTGTGCAATAAAAATATATGGGTTTACAATAAAAATAATGATAAAAATAAAACATTTTTATAGAAATTACAATAAAGATTCTGCCTGTCTCTAAAAACCCTCGCTCTGCAGAGAGATCCAGTGGATCTTCTCCACTGAGCATGGAGACTTAACATGAAACAATTGAGGGTTACGCCACAACACACATACACAGAAGACAAGAGGCGTGGCAAGAAAGCCTTGGCTCAGTGGCTCGGAGACCTGGACCACTGGGGGCATGGCAGACGCAGGCCGGACGTCACAGTTATAGAACAGCCAAATTCTACAGCAAGGTCTGAATCAAATACACTATATGGACAGAAATATTTGTCTGTAAGGAAATCAAATCAAACCATTTTAAATATCTGACATTTCAGTAAGTCTAATTAATGATTAAGTTATGTACATACGCTATATGAACAAAAGTATTGGGACACCTGGCCATTACACCAACAGGAACTTTAATGACATTGTATTCAAACACATAAGACTTTAATATGGAATTGGTCCCCCTTTGCAGCTATAACAGCTTCCACCCTTTTTGGAAGGCTTTCCACAAGATTTTGGAGTTTCTGTGGGAATTTGCGCCCATTCATTTATTCTGTAGAGCATTTATGAGGTCAGGCACTGATGTTGGATGAGAAGGCCTGGCTCGCAATCCCCGCTCCAGTTCATCCCAAAGGTGTTGGATGGGGTTGAGGTCAGAGTGTGAATTACCCTTGCATAATTGGGGGTACTGCCTTCATAACACCTGTTAAGAATGCCGCAGCCACTAACACACTGCTATTTTTATCTCTTTAGGGGGGCGTCTGGGTCTTGATCGGTGGTACAGTACCCCCCAGTACCCCCTGTAATTCGAACCATGGTTGAGGTCAGGGCTCTGTGCGGACCAATAAAGTTCTTCCACACCCGATTCAACCAACCATGTCTTTATTGAGTTTGCTTTGTGTACTGGGGCACAGTCATGCTGGAATAGAAAAGGTTCTTCACCAAACTGGGTCCACAAACTTGGATGACATTGTCCAAAACGTGTTGGTACGCTGAAGCATCAAGATTGCTCTTCACTACAAGTGAGGGGCCTAGAACAAACCCTAAAAAACGGGTGTCTCAATAGTTTTGACCATATAGTATATGTTGGTCTTTGATTGTTTATCATTCAACTGCAAGCACCACTATGTAATTCCACGACAAACGCTAAGTGGGTAATCAGTAGACAGCAGAGGTGCACTACTCCATCCCAACCCAGCAAAATATCAGGTTTCATGTCAATTTTTCAAGTGCAATATCGGGTTTTGGTTTGTCTTCTGCTAAGATTGTTTAATGCAGCAAATTTGTGAACACTTTAATGCGGTAGATTTGTGCACACTCTCACTCGCTCTCTTGGAATAGCTCCAAAAATTTGAGGAGTGGATGAATGCGCCCATTAGTGAAATCATGGATAATGAGATCATGGATAATGTGCCGGGTTGGTGGAGAGGTCAGCAGATCTACACCCTTGTTTGTTAATCTTGCCTGTAATTTATTAAGAACTTCTGCAAGAAGCAGCAACAGAAAGAACTTTAGAATGGATGTTGTTCTCTGTTAGTTAAGTTAAACAATTCCACAAAAATATCCTGTGAGTGTGTTAGAGATGTGTAAATTACATGTTTATCTAAAAACATTTTTAGTCACACACTTCAAATGCTTAGAAACAAAACAGTGTAACATGTGTCTGTTGGTGCCAGTTTAAGCTTAGCAATATTGGTTGAGTTGGGTACAAACTGGGTTCAGCCTAGGGCATTAACAACTTCAGATTTTTTCGGATCGACTTATCCGTGAAGCAAGTCGAAGTCAAGTCGACTTTGATGACATCATCACACAGATGCAGCGGAGGAACACGGTTTTCCGACAATGAGCAACTTTTATTAAAGTTCTCTGTAACATTAAGAGTCAACGTGACAATTAAACAAAACAAAACATAGGCTGATGCCTTGAATTTTCCGGTAAATTTAAGTGTACAAGAGAAAGTGGGAACAGTTTAAGCCGCAGGGCCACTCAGCGTCCTCTGGACCGGACAACTCCCTGCTGTGCTAGCATTAGCCATTTTAGCTAACGGATGCCGTTTCAGATGCCGGTACTGTTACTGTACTTTAACACCGACTTGCAGGTTGTGCAGGTCACCGTGCTGTTTGTGTGTCTAGAGTGAAGTGTAGTGCCTCTGCTGTTGTGGTCTTGTGTTTAGATTCTCCTCTACGCGCCAACGTTACCGCCCTTTTTATGAAGCGTCTATAATAATTGGTTACGTCAAGGAACGCATGTCAGCGTGAGCCAATCAGAGGCAGAGACTGCATTGTGTGCACAAGTGCGCACAGAGAGAGAAGAAAACACACGATTTGTGGACTTCTCTCAGGGGTCGTCAAATTTCGCCTCTGACATCGACGCGTCGACAAATTGGCTCTTCTGTTAATGCTTTAATATATAAACGCTACTGTGTAAGCAATGGTGGATGTGGTTAAAGGGGGTAGTACTGGGCAAAAGCAACTTTCCATTGTCCATTTGCAACAAGGGTGAACCTACATAGTTTTTGTTGGGACAAAATCTTGGTTGCCTAGTGTAGCTTATATAGGGCAGCTGGTGGTCTAGTGTTTAGGGATCTGCCTCTGCAATTGGAAGGGCAAGGGTTCGAGTGCCAGGACTGCTAGTGGCACCACTGAGGTACCCTTGAGCAAGATACTGTTCTCACACACTGCTCCCTCATCAAAATAATATATAAAAAATATATGGAGTGTTTAGTTGTTGTGTTAATTAAAATAATATGCTTTTGAAAATGTGTGCAGGAAAGTGCATCATAGGAATAATGAGGCACATTGTAACGCCAAAAGTCTGTCACACCATGGGCAGCTGGTGTCTTGGTGGTTAGGGAGTTGCCCTTGAGCTCAGAAGGTTGTGGGTTCATATCTCAGGACTGCTAGTGGCACCACTGAGGTTCCCTTGAGCAAGGTACCATCCCCACACTCTGCTCCCCGGGCGCTGTGTTCCTGGCTGCCCACTGCTTCACTTAGTGAATGGCTTAAATACAGAGAAAGAATTTCATGCTGTTCACACTGTGTGCTGTGCTGTGCTGTGGTGTGTAATAGAAATTCCTTTAAGATCATGATTTTTAGAGTTTGCGAGGTTATGCACCTTAATAAGAAGATAAAGAGAAGAGGGATCGTTCATGTTCTTCTGTTGACCAACCACATGGAGAGGCAATATCACATGCAATAAACGTGCACCATAAAGGTTATGGTAGGACTTAGATAAATAGGGATGCTACAATAACATAATTCTTATGTTTAATATTCCTTTGATATTCTGCCAATATACACACACACACACTTATAGAATATAGAAAATGGGACTAAATCCAAATGGATTTGAATTACACAGAAATGTAACTTCTTTATAGAGCATTACAAATGTATTATAATTAATTAAATGAGGGCATTTTTGCATAGTAACCCAACATTATCTGAATGTTCTGTTCCTCCAGTAATATAGTATGACATCAGATATTTATAATCTGGCCAATGCTGATTGATTTATTTGAAAATTATCTCCAATATGATTCCGAAATCATTGTGTGTTCCCAAAGGCAACTGGAGATTCAGCCAAATTGATACTACTGACTGTATAGAGTTTCTGTAGTACAGTTTTCCAGCAGAAACTCAAGGTCTCAGGAGCTAGTAAAACACTATCCCATCCAAAAGCCCCAGTGATGCCCAGCTCTAGCTCTGTGCCAGCATTCGATTAGCATGGTGAGGGACTGGTCAAATGGCCTTCTCCTTTTGCACACATTGTTTAGAGCTGGAAGACAGGCCCAGGCTGCGTATCTCTTTCTCTTTCAGTCAGACGGAATAGATACAAGCTTTGTCTCACTTTGCCAACATCTTTCAGTGTGCCTACAGAGAGCAGTGGAAACGGTTAGAAGGAGACAGGTGGGTGCCCTTATTCTGTTACAACACTGGAAAGTACCCGCAGGGCTGAAATGGCCATGTTGCCCAGCTTCAAAGGCAGGCTACTTATACACTATTCATTATAAGACAAATTACAAATGAGTGACCGCCTGCATAAAACATCTTGAGGGTTTAATTTCAGTTTATTGCTTAAGGGATACATTTGAAGCTGTAAATTAAAAAAATGCATCTGTTGAAATTTGGACCTTAAATTTGCAATTATGGGTTTTTTTCACTATCCACTTTTCTCTGTAGAGATTTTATACAAGCCATTTAAGGTTAAGGGAATGTTTTATGGTAGTAAGTGTTGGTCTTGGTCAGTTACAAAGGGCATGGGGAGATCGTACTGGATTAAAATCACTAAAATTATTAGTGCCAGTCTTTAAAAACTATAGAAACTGCAGATTCATGCTGGATTAAAATCACTCTACACTTATTACTGTCAGACTGTGTAAACTACACACACTGCAGATACATACTGGATTAAAATCACACTACAGTTATTACTGTCAGACTGTAAAAACTACACACACTGCAGATTCATACTGGATTAAAATCACTCTACAATTATTA
>JBBJLS010039942.1:0-13983 GCA_037577275.1 Bryconaethiops microstoma
TATCTGAAATGTGACAAACAGTGTGAAGTGTGAAGAGCATGCAAAAAAGAAACGAGGAAGGGGGCAAACATTTTTTCATGGCACTCTATATATGTATATCCTTAACATGTCATCAGAGCACACACAGAAAAAGACCACAGGAAATCCTTTCTACCTGTAGATAAGACTGTATAAATCTTCCCTATTTTGTTGGAGATCTGAATTACATATGTACAGTATAACTCAGCTGTTAAATCTGTGAATTGACTGAATGTTGTTGGATGCTGTTCTGATTTGTTGGATTTATTTTTATTGCATTAACACTAAGTAACTTTCATAATCATTTTACTCTACTGATGTATTCTAATCTAAAACTTCACATACAGCAATGTTACACTGTTTCTCTGTTATTTGTTACCTTAAAGTTCTTGTCACTGTGCACTATATACATATAAACCACTCTGCCATGCTGTGTCAGAGAACAGGTTTGTGGTCTGGAGGTAAGCAGCAAAACCAAACTGCAATTCTCCAAAGATCCTCCAGGTAGCACTATTGCACACACGACCACTGGGCCTCACACAGGATAGGGCATAACTGTTACAAGCAAGGACATTTATTCACTTTGGCCTGTTTTTAAATTGCAGAGTCCTGCTTTGTAGCACAGTAATTTTCTGGTATAATTCTAAACCTCAAAATTTCAATTAATCAGTGCTAAATTATCCTAAACAACCGCCATTATGAAGGAATTGTTGAGAAATAAAGGCCTTAATGAAACTAAAACATTTTGCAATGCTTTATTTGGTGTTATACCTCATAAATATTGATTTCGCAATGCTTTCTTTCGTCTCTACATTAATAATGTCGCCATGCTTTGGTTGGTACTTTTAGATTATGAATATTCATTTTTGCCTTGCTTTATTTGGTGTTTTTGGCTCATGAACATTTATATATTCGTGCTACGTCACCAGGGAGATTGATCGCGCATGCGCGGTTGTGGAGCTCTGGGCTACAGCTGGGTCTTTGTTACCTCAAACAGAAGGAGCTGCTGCAAGTTTTTTGAGACATTGCAATCAAAATATGCAACTGAAATTAAACGTTGATGTTATTTTTTGCCTGTCACGGATGTAGAGCGCTGCTTTCTGACGTTAAGAGAGGAAACGGGCTGAGGTTGAGCCCAGCTGACAAGATCAGATGGACATAAACAAACCCAAGGCTCTGCAGTTAAGGTGGTGCTGACCTGGTTTGTTGGTTTTTTGGGGTGAAACCTAAAGTGTTGTCATATTTTATTTTGTTGTTGTTGTTGAACAGTACAATGAGAATGGGGCTCCTTCAGAGCTGAAGGGAGCTCTGCTCCTTCTGGTTCCCCAGTGACCATGAGAGGCTGGCAGGGGGCTTGGAACAGGCCGCCCATGGCACAGGACGGGGGGCTTCGACATCCAGGCTGCCTCCTCGATACATCTGAGAAGAAGGGGACGGAGGGAGCTATCCCGTGGTCCAAAACAACCCCCTTTCTCACAAACTAATACGAGGCGTCGAGATCATAATAATAATCAAATAATCAGGTTCAGGGGAGATGGAGACGGTGGGAAAGTTCGAGTTCAGCAGGAAAGACCTGATAGGACATGGGGCTTTCGCAGTGGTCTTCAAGGGCAAGCATCGTGAGGTGAGGACTTGACAAGTTTTTTTCCAAACACATCTCTTCGTCTGTGTACAGAAACCCTGGAGATCCACCTTAAAAACAGGCCGCAGAGACAGCGGATGATGTTGTTTACAGTGTTTGTTTACAGTGTTTACAGCCACACAGTGCTGCATGCTGTTTTGTAGTTTATGCCCACTTTGCTGTTGTGATAGTACTACGTTCACACTTTACCATATTATAGATTACAGACTACACACATGACACTGGATATTGCTTTATCACTATTAGTGACATTAATTATCTCCATTAATTAACACGCATGCTATGATATAACACACTATAAAATGTTAGCGTATGAGTTTGTTTAGGTTTTTTTGGTTAATTTTTTTTTGTTGTTCTGGGACATGTCCGGACATATTTGACCTCATAAAGAGGCCAAATATCTCTCCTTATAATGAAGATTTTATAATACGCATTGCCCGGTTTTGTCAGCAGAAACACGACTGGGAAGTTGCAGTTAAATGCATAAATAAGAAGAACTTGGCAAAGTCTCAGACTCTCTTGGGGAAGGAGATAAAAATATTAAAGGTGAGAAGAGAGACCAATGGTGTGATCATTTTTGCATTGTATTTTTTTTTATTTTTTTTTGCATCTGAATATTAATGCCCATGTCTGCTTCTTGTCTTTTTTCTGAAGGAACTGAAGCATGAAAACATCGTCGCATTGTATGACTTCCAGGTAGATTTAGTGGGTGCACATAAACCCCGCCCGTTTTGAATATATTATCAGGTCACAGTTTAAACTACTTCTCATTGGCTCATAGCTGTCACATGTGTTTGTGTTGACATGACACGTGGTTGATTTACACTCATTTATTAGGGAGGGACTGTGGGCTCCCCAGCTATTGGCATAGCTTTCAGTTGGGTGCGTGTTTTAATATATAAGAAACAATATATTTTAATGTATCATAGAAGATCACATATTTAACTAATTCCTGCCTGGAGTGTAGATTGTCTCATAGTGCTTTGCAAGTAAAAGATAGCATTGACATTATTCAAAGAAAAGAAGTCTTTGCTCTTAAAAAAGAGCACCTTTAAACATATTTTGTCCGCAAAAAGTGCTGCACAATAATGTTTATTGGCCCGGTGCTAGCCTTTGTGGTACTGATATTGCAGAAGGCTGTAATATGCAAATTAGCTTTCTAACGAGTCCCACAACCATTTTTTTAGTGTCCCGTGAATGTTTATCACTCTTACAGATTATTTTATTCAAAATCATACAAGCTAATCTTGAACTATAACACGTTATTTGTTAACTAGCATATTTTTAAATATATTGTAAAGTTTATAGTGGTCCCAATATGAAGCAGTGTATTTCCAATGCTAGTGTACAATATTGCAGCATTAATGTACAACAGATTTTTACTGTTCCTGGACGCAGTTTGCGAACTTTCTACAGTAGTCAGTACAGTAATGGCATTGAAGAGGACAAGTTAAAGGCATGACTCTCTGGTCTAACCTGTTTTTTTGAATGATGTGTGACCCATTTTTACTGGACAGTGGTAACACCACTGCTTCAGCTGGTCCTCATGCCTGTTTATGTTTTTGTTTTGTTTTTTCAAACGTTATTAATGCATGAGTAACTGACTGTCTTTCCCTGAGGGAAAATATACTTGCATATCTGGTCTGGTGTATATGTGTGCGTGTGTGTGTGTGTGACTGGCACAGATCCATGTGTGATTTTGTGTGTTTAGGGCAGAGTTAGAGCCTGGGTCACGACTTTAAAAAAACCCACGTTTTTAAATATAGCTGTGTTTACTTTTCTTTCCTTGGTGTCACAGCTGCTCTCTCTAGCTTGTTTGGCCTCTGTCTCACAACTCCATCAGCCAGTGATATCTCAAAGAGCCACTAGGCCATACAGAGTTTGTTAATTAGGCCTCAGTGTGAGTTTCACGTGTGTGCCTGCATGTGTGTTTGTGCTGCAGTGTCATTGATCTGACCCCATTACATGATTGAAAAAGCAAGAGATAAGTTTCCATTTTCTCTAGCCCTATATGTGGAATGCATAAAGTTTACCTCTCATGAATTACATAATGGATCCAGGGATATTATGTCTGCATTATGATTAATGGCACAAGTAATGATTGCTTATCTCTATATGTTTATTATTAAGGTCAGAGTATCAGTGTTCTGGAAATTTCATTTTGGACAGGTTTAAAAGGACAAGTGTCATATTTTAAAGCAGTGTTTCTTGTTAACTTTTTCAAGTTAGTAAGTAGACCATTCGTAGCAAGCTGTGTTGTGTTGTGCATATGTGTGTCATCAAGTATGTGTCAGGGTAGTAACATCATGCCAAATACAATAAAATATCTGTCACATTTTGGAGCACCTGTCCCTTGTCTGTTGTTATATCTGGAAATTGTGACTAAGGGCACTGAAGTTTGTGCTCTCACACTCATGTCCATGTCTGATGTCTGTTATCACTGATGTTTAGCTGTCCTAATTAGCTGCACTGGCTTATCATTCATGCGACTCCCAACCATTCGGGCACCCGTTAGCAAGTCTATGACGCAGACACGCTTGTTTTCCCCAGCTGATTCAACAGGATCAGCCCTGTCTAATCAGACAACAGATTGTTTATGCCTTAGCTATCATAAAAGATATGCTCTCAGATATGTAATATGTGACCATTACAGGCTGTCATTACTGTTGGCCCTTGCCTGGAGCTGTACATCTGGTCTAACAATAGAAGGGAAATTGATGGCAAGCTCATTTCTCATTGCGCTATCTCCACCTAGCAAAAAGAAAAACGTTAGCCATGCTGAGTCAGCACAACAGCTTTCAAATGGATCAGCTCATTAGGCTCAGCTGATTGGCTGCAGAGAAAGACAGTGGGAGAGGTCAGCTGTTGCTAGGAGCTGTTAGTGTTTTCTAAATGGGCTTTTGGAGAGGTCAGTTTGGCTTTGTTTTTATGAAAGGCCTTGTTGGCCATGAGTTCGTGGAGAGCTGCTGCGTCAGGGGCTTGGAGAAGTTGACCCAGTGGCAGACAGTGATTTTCCATTATGGTTGTTTCTGCATACTAGTTTTAGTACCCGTAAAGGATTTTACTTGATGAGGTATTACGGCAGAATACTTTCTTAGGGGTACCAGTTTGATTGCTGTATCTTTTGATGTTTTTCTGTTAGTCATGATGCGAACCTGGATGGAAACCGTCTTCAGTTTACGATCAGAATATTTTACCAAATGAGCTGTTTTCAATTTGTTCTTTTTCATTTTGCAATCTTGTTTTGAACTGGATAGATGCTCTTAGAACCCACCACTGATAGATCAGTCTCTGCGGTGCTCATCTGTAGTGCGTTGTACTTTTCACTTAACCATGGCTGATTCAGTCTATGTGAGAGTCATGCTGCTGAAAAGTGGAAAAACACGATTTAAACAAGCTTATCGGTCGTATGCATTTGGCCCATGTTAACTCTGTGCCCCGTTACATAAAGCCTACATGTGAGTAAGGCTATTTTAACACCCCATTAGCAAGCCTTATCATCAGCCCATTACGCAAAGCAGTCAGCGTTACTAAAACTGTTCTTTTAGAAACTGTTCTGATCCTTCTTTCTGTAATTAGGCTATCATCTTGATCGTATGTCGTATGTGATTAGGAGTGTGCCGATTCAGTATGATTATGATGGTGTTTCTGTATGTCTAACTCTTTGTATGAATATAAGGAATGTTGAACCTTTTGTGAAAGGAATAGTTTTGCACAAAAAAAAATTAAACGGCACAATTTTCCACTTACCCCAGACGTACCCCAACAACCAAGGCATTTTTGTCCAGATCTTCCTTTTTTAGGCTGAAACTGGAGCTATGAAGCAAAACTGCTCACAAACACTAGAAGTCAATGGTCATTCAAATCGAATAAACTCATCTCTAGAACATCTTCTATCCTGCTTAAATCGCATCAGTCTGTTCATTAAGGTTGCACAGATTTGTTTATTTTGTTAGGACACAACTTCACTATGATGTGGGCAGCTGTTGAAGATGAGGCTGTTTGCACAGACACACACACACACTCTCTCTCACACCCTTGGGAGAAGGAATACTGATCTAGAGTTGGTTTTTGTGACAGTAAATACAGAAGAGTATGATTCTAGTCCTTTTTTCCCCAGTCCTGTTATTGTCTGAAATGACTGACTGCGGTGTCAAAGTTTTGTTCATTTAATAGCTTACAGTAAGTCAGATGGTCTTTTGTGGAGGATTTAAGAAACAATTGGGGTGACTATTGACTTATTAGCCTTAAAACCAGCACTAAATTTAGAAACAAAATTTGGACTCAGAACATGTATTAGATGATTAGCTGATCTGTAGTAATATGATCATAATGTAATAGAGGAAATAAATTCAAATTACAGTAATCGAAAAGAACAAATTGTGTATTGTAAGATCCGTTTATACTGGTTTAGTAGCACTGAAACACTCTGATCCTAGACACAGTACATCACAGTGAAATATTGTTTGTTGCACCAGTAGTGATTAGTGACTTAATTGTTGTTTTGAGAGCATACAAATGAACAAAAAACTTTTCATTAGTGTTTTTAAAACCACATTGTTTGTTTTGTTATTCTAGGAAACTGCAAGCTCTGTGTATTTGGTTATGGAGGTAAGTTTATCCTGTTTTTCTTCATTGTTTTTAGTCTGTTGCCCCGCCCTTAGTCAAACCTTCCATAATCCTGCATATGACTGCAGTTCTTTTTCAGGCCAGCTGAGCAGAGCTAGAGCTGCATGGATGTTGGCAACATTTAAACTGCATGTAAAAGTGAATAGAACATGTATGAATAAAAGGCTTAGCTCTGTATCTTGGTTAGCTCCTTCAGTCTGAGGTTAGTAGGTCTGTCAGACTGGCCAGTTCCTTTTTGAAATGTATGGTAGCTTGAGGAATGGGCAATAGGACTTACAAAAGAAGTGGGAAGCAGTAGAGGTCTGGGTCAATATGCATTCCAATGCCTCAGTCACAGTGCTTGATCCATGCCTTAGTTCTTTGTCTAATTGTGTTGCATTGCTTAGTGGAGGAGCATTGTCTTTATTCAATTATTCAAAGCTGTTTCCTTTCATTTTTTTAAAACAGTACTGTAATGGGGGAGACCTGGCTGACTACCTGCATTGTAAGTTTGTGATTTTTTTTTTCTCTTGCTTATATAAGCTCATGTTTTTTTTTTTTGGTTTTTTTTTTAAAACATAAATGTTTAATTTGCTAGAACTAGATATCAGCCTGACATTCAGGTGAATTTAAGAGCATAAGACAAACTGTAAGACAAACAACGTAAATAGGGAGTTTCTCAGGCTAGTTACTTTAGAAGCTTAAAGTCCCAACTTTGCATAGAGTTTTTTTTTGAGTGGTCATTTTACATAAGGCATATTTGAGCACATGTCTGGAAGTGCCACAGGTATTTCTGCTAGCTTGAAAATAAAAGGAATGATGTGTGACAGTTTGTCTTAAGTGTGACAGAACAGGTTTAGAGTTTGGCTCAGGAAGTGAAGCCTGGGAGGAGTCTGTTTTGCTTAGAGCTACAGGCTGAAGGAAGTTTACTGTTGAGGTAAAGACAAGGCAGCATACTTTGAGAGGAAACACAGAGGCATGCTGTGTGATATGTCTGATATTCCACAAACAAGTGATGGACAAAACCAATTTTTACTTCAGTAAAGATCTCTTTTTTTAAAGAGACAAGGAAGGTTATATATATGCATGTAATATGTACTCAGATATACAGCAGTTGTCTGATTAGAGCAATTCATCAGGTTAAATGAGTGCTTGAAATCTGCATGTTCATTTGCTTTTTACAACACGAGGACAGCAATAATAATTTGATGTTTCTTTCCCCCTCACCCAACAGCTAAAGGCACTCTGAGTGAGGACACCATCCGTGTGTTCCTGCAGCAGATAGCAGGTGCTATGAAAGTTCTGCAGGCCAAAGGCATCATCCACAGAGATCTGAAACCCCAGAACATCCTGCTCTCTCACCCAGTTGGCCGCAAGTCCCAGTCCAACAACACCTGCATCAAAATAGGTAGGGCATGTGTACAATATATTTGAGATTCTATTGATTGTCTTTTTCTGCTGATTTGGTTCTGCACAGACCTATACAAACTTGTAGCGGTTGCTAAATTACTCCTACACCATCTAGAAAAAGAAAACAATAGCTCTATATTGGTCTTTGCTGGACTGAGTACTGCACTATTGGACTATTGTCAGTACTTTCTGAAACTGGAACACCCTAAGAATTCAGTTCAGCCTGTGCTTTTCCCAATTATACTACAGCTGTTATTACCATCAAACTGTGATATATTTAGTCTACCAGATCCTGTACATACTTAAATACTGTAATTGACAAATCCACCTCTACATAGTAGTGCATGTATTAAGCTTCTGATTTCATTTGAACTGTTGTCATTGTACCAGACAAACATTTCTCACTGCTGCAGTATTCGTGGCACAAATAGTATAAAAGAGCAGGGAAGTAAAATCTGTGGCAGTTTGTGCTTTTTTTCCTTAAAGGAAATCAAATAATGCAATTATTCACTACTGTAGATGTAGTTGATCATCCAAGGCATATTTTGTGTCTTAATTTGCTTAATGTAGCTCACAAACACTAGAAATCAATAGTCAATAGAAATCAGTAATTGTTATTGTAAAAAATAAATCAATAAAAAACTCCACCCACTCAAACTGTATCTTTTTATTAAGAGGGAAAGACAGTTTGATATAGGATTGAAATCTGCACCTGGCACTATGTACTTTGCTATTTAATTAACATAAACTGTTTGTCATCAGTGAAACATTTTGCTGCCTGTTTATATGCTGTTAAAATGCACTGTATTATAAAGTTACTGAGATGTTTGTTCTTTCTTCTCAGCCGATTTTGGGTTTGCACGGCACCTCCAGAACAACATGATGGCTGCCACACTCTGTGGCTCACCCATGTACATGGCAAGTATCTCCTGTGCTCTTTCTATTGATTTTCCTGAATGTCAGTGTTCCTGGTGGGCAAACAATGACCCTACAATGTGTCATTCACACATTAGGCTCCAGAGGTCATTATGTCTCAGAACTATGATGCCAAGGCTGACCTGTGGAGTATAGGGACCATTGTGTTTCAGTGCCTGACAGGGAAGGCACCATTTCAGGTGAGCACTGTTTACCCCCAAAGAAACAGAGAGACAATATAGGTATGGTGTTAATGCCTGCACCTGACATGTGGTGTGTACATACACTTAAAATTTTCATGAAATATTTAGTTGTTTAGAGTCAGTTTAGTGATGAAAAAGAAATTCTGGCATGTTACATTGCTGAGCTGTAGGGTAACATCAGACAGCTCTTACTGAAAATGAAAAACTCTTACGTCTTTCAGTCGATATTGCCTGATGTGAATCTGTCAGATATAGCTGTGTGATACTCTTAGCAGTTTGGCTATTGCATTAGAAAAGTTTTAATCTCAGCTGGGTTTTTAAAATTGTAGTTTAAATTGCTTCTTTCATTCCTGCTATCTTTTTCATGTGTGTGTGTGTGTGTGTGGCATGTTCAGCACAGTGGTGTATGAATTTGTATCATTGTATGTGAAAAGGTGCTGGACAAATAAATGGTTCTTATTCTGATACACTCACTCATTTGTGTTTGCATTTTTAGGCAAGCAGTCCTCAGGACCTGCGCTTGTTTTATGAGAAAAATAAAAATCTCAGCCCGAAGTAAGTATGCACTGAAATCTGAATTTTGTTGTTTCCAGTGTAATGGCTGCTCAAATCTCTCTCCTGTTTATCTGTATCTGACCATCTCTATGTCTGTAGCATACCCAGAGAAACCTCCAGCCAGCTGAGGCACCTGCTGCTTGGGCTGCTGCAGCGGAACCATAAGGACCGGATGGACTTTGGTCAGTCCCACTGCATTGCGCTACTCTCACCATTGTTTTATTTGCTTAAACAGGACTGTGTATAAACAACCCTGTTGGTAAAATGTCAGTTCCTGTAAATAAATATTTTAGTGAAAAAGTACATAACCAAGTGCACACTGCACAGTCTTAGCCCTGATTTCCAGTGGGGTCAGCAACAAACAATGATCCACGCTTGTGTAGCGTGAAGGATTTATTTTCCCAGTCTCAGGTACCTTATTGTGTTCTAAACATGATTGAAATTCTCAGTGATTACTTTAACAGTAGGTTAACAGTAGGTTGATGTAGTAGGAGTGATGGGGACCAGCCAAAGAGAGCAAAACAAAACTCTCAGGGAGCGAACGGAGGGTCAACCAGAGATGATGGAAAGAATTTGATTCCTTGTTTGACCATGATTAGTGTGATTGCTCATGCAGTTGCACAATTGTTCTTACGTTTTGTTCGTGTGATTGTGAGTTGTTGTAAATTCATAAGCAAAGTTGGAGGCTTAATAATGTAACTGCTATACCTCAGCAACCACACAATCACACATTGCATTTTCTTGTGAAAATGCATTCTAGTTAAATTTGAGTTTTCATTCTTTCTTTTTTCTGCAAAAAATGTTGCAGAAATAACAAATACAGCATGCTTCTCAAACTCCAGCTTGTCACAAGCTTCTCTCATTTATATCCATGAGCAAGTGAGATTGTCTGGATGAAAGTTCATATAGTTCATGAGCCTCTTCTGCGATTGCTCGTGTATAGTGCATGAAGCTTCATTGACAGTAGGTCACGGGCCATAAATGCAGTCTAGCGATTCTGAGACTTTCAAAGCCATGTACTGTTTATTCGTAGAATCCTTAACAAATTTGTGTAATTTTTCGGCCCATTATTGTAACAGAGTTAGCTTTGTAAAATCCTTCTCTTTCGCGAGACCAATTCAACACATTCTTCTGTCCTGAAAACTTGATGTGATTAGTGCATGATGTGTAATATGTAATCTTTCACTCTCCTCATATTATTAGATGAGTTTTTCAAACACCCTTTCCTTGAGGCAAGCTCCACCATGAAGAAGTGTGAGTTCCTTTACTGTTCATATTTATGTGTACTAAGGTCATATAGTGGATATCTTGACTCTTACCTTAATAATTCATTCTTTCATGTTGATTACCAGAGTGTTTGGTTTTAACCTGCCTGCTCATATTGTTGGTGTGTGTGTGTGTTTGTTTACAGCGACTCCAGTGACCCTGACATGTTTTCCCAGTTCAGCTTCAGCAAGCTCATGTAGCAGCTCCTCCACCTCGCATCTTGCCTCCCCACCTGTAAGTGTGCATTTGTGTTCTGCTGCACTGCTGACTAGTTGCTACATTGAAGGTGCCTGATAAATCACCCCCTTATCCTACCTGATAAAGTGCACATAAGAAGGGTCCGAGGTTTATCATTGTTAGCACAGCAAACATTTTGGGCCTGCTGCTGCAATATATACATTTTAAAGTTAATGCTTAACACCATACCCCACCAGGCAGGTGAAGGGTACATCTGGAGATGGAACTTGTGGGTACAGAATCTGTTAATGTCGTGAGCACACATTAGAATGTGCAGGGTAAAGTTACTGTGATTGTTGTTTAAGATTCAGTTTTACTTGGGATGGTACTGTAATTTAAACAATTTCTACCAAAATCTCTAATACTGTAAGAATTTTGAGGTTTTTACAGGTGTAACAGGCCATAGAGGCTATGGCATTTCAGTCCTGGCTATCTTTGATATTTTTGTGGCAATTTACACAGATGCGTTATTCTGTACTACTTTGCTAGCTAAATAGCTTATAAATTACATTCCAGTAACTGGTATGGCAAAACTTGGTCAAAAATCTCAGCTCAAACAGGGCTTTTGTTAATGTACTGTGAGTCTGAGTTGAGTTGTAACCCACATGTTTTCTTCTGTTTCCCTCTGTCTCAATCTACAGCAATCCCTTGGTGAGATCCAGCAGATTCGAGTGAAAGCTTTAGCCTCCCCTACCCAGGACTCCCCAGGCTATCTGTTAAAGGATTCAGGCGGTGGTGATGGCAGCAGCAGTAAAAATTCTTCTTGCGACACGGATGATTTTGTCATGGTTCCGGCTCATTTCTCCAGTAAGCTCTCTGCTTTTCTCCCTTCTAAACCATATGGACTTCACCATCACACTGTGTCACAAGATGGCAAGTGACAGTCTATTAGTGAAGGATTCAGATGATTTGTCATTTTCTCATCCACCCTCCCCACCCCCCTTTCTCTCTGTCTCCTTTCTAGGTGAGCTCACATGTGAAATGCCCTCAGGGAAGGTGCTTCAGGATAGTCTGATGTATAGTGGGTGAGAAACCTACACTTCTTTATCACTTCACTGGAACTTGATAGAAGTCTATGTTGTTGAAATTACTATTCTGTAGTATACACAAAAACTCAGTCTCTTCCCTCACTAAGGTGCTCTTCCACAATTGCCTTAGTCAGTGAAATACCCTGCTCTGTGATGGTGCAGCAACCGAGTTTTCTCTCTCCTCTACAATAGGAGCTCTCTCCTGGCGTCTGGAAGTCAGGCCAAAACCCCACCACGGTCACCCTCGTACGGCAGCTCTCCAGGACCAGCACGGTAAGAGCAGTAGAAACAGACGTACTGTTTGCACTTTATAGTCACAGCCATCCTGTTCTTTATTAATTCACCTGATTTTATTTCTTTTAATTTTCCACTTACTATTATAAATAAACAGTCCAAAGCAAACTTCAGATTGACTTTTTCATCAAAGAGCAAATGCATTCTTGCTAAAATATGACACAGCACACTTTTTTAAAGAGGTTTGTTGCTGCTCCAACAAAAAGCATTATAGAAAACTGCATTTGCTTTTGATGTCCTTGTAATAAAAAGGAAAAAGGCTTTCATTTAGCTCTCTTAGGTTAGTGTTGTTTGGTGTTTTTGAGCATGTGTATTCCCATGCATTCAGATTTAAAGCCAAGTCTTAATGATTGCATACCTCTGGTCATATGTGAACATAAGCACACATCCTCTACTGAGACCATACACATTGTAATGCATTGTAATGCACAATTCCTGTTCATTTGTGTAATGGAGCAAATTGGACAAAACAAAATCATCCATTTTGCTATATACAGCAAATTAAATGCAATTGTGCACTGAAATAAGCAGGAAACTTTTTCTTTTAGTAAATCACTTAGTAAATGAACAAAACATTCGATTTAAAAAGGGTTATACGAACTTTTGCACTGCATGATATATGTTGTAAATCAGAAGAATCATTTCTAATGTTAATGGTTTTGTATTGTTTATTTGGTACAGATTAGTTTTCAGTTACTAAGAAAACCGTGTTCAGCACAATAATGAATAATATACTAAAATATAATGCTGCAATACTGTGTAGACAGTGTAGACTTTCACACCAGAATGAAAGTGTTGCAGCATAGGATTTTGTTTCTGGCGGGAGAGAGGAGTGCACATGGCTGTCGGTGTTAGCTTTTTGTTCAATGTACCGCTTGGGAATATTAACCGTTTCTCGAGTTTGTTAGTGAGTGTTTCAATATTGCAGCCCCCTTTGAAGATCACATTCCATGGTGTCTGTAGTATTGTTACAGAGCCAGCAGCGATTAGCTTCAGTCTGTGTGATAGACGTCAGATCAGATCAGCCATATGAAAATCATGCCTTCAGTGAGCATATTCTCAGTGGTTCTGTCTTAGAAGTTGGCATTCATTTGTTTAGGCATGTCTCTTGTGCTTGCACAGCACAGAAAGGAGCAGAGCTACTGCAGTGTTTTGTTGTTTTTTTTGTTTGTTTTTTTTACAAACTGTTGTGGGAGCTTAACAGCATTTCAGTGAAAAAAAAAAAAGCTTAAGGAATTGGTAAAGGCTTCCCAATTCTGCAGCTGCCCCATCAATACAGATCAGTGTGCTACTGTCTTTGTGTCTGCTGAAGTCAGCAATGAGCTGTTTTGTTTTGTTGACACTCAGAGGCCAAGTGCAACCTCAGCACTGGCCAGCAGGTGATGTAGACATGTTTCCATCAGCTAACAGAAGGTCCATCATTTTATTTTGTGAAGTGCAATTTTATTTTCTGTCGAGGAAATGCCATCAGAATCATGTTTTATATGATTTATGGGGCAGTGAAAATAAGTTGGCAAAATATCAAGTGCAATGCACATTGGACATCATAAATCTAATCCTAACCCTAACCACTTTAAATGACACGTAGCCTGCATGTTTATTTTATGTTAATTTGTGTGGCTGTATGTACAAAACATTTATTTATACGTTTTTACATGACCATTTTCCAGCCTCTTTTGATCATTTTCAAGTTTTTGGCAACATCAAAAAATGAATGGATTCAAAATAAGATATACAGTTGTGGTCAAAAGTTTACATACACTTGTAAAGAACATAATATCATGGCTCTCTTGAGTTTCCCGTTATT
>JBBJLS010039970.1:0-13980 GCA_037577275.1 Bryconaethiops microstoma
AAAAGTTGTAATCCCTGAAGGATTAAGTTTGGATTTGTCTGAATATTGTCAGTGGTTGCATACTGCTCTCAGTATTTTTCATCAACAGGTGAAGGCGTTGTTACCCGTTCCAGTTGAGGGGAGAGGACATCCCATCCAACCTGGTGATTGGGTCGTGATAAAGGATTTCAGATGAAAGAGGTGGAACCAACACAGGTGGCAAAGACCGTTCCAAGTGCTCCTAACGTCTCCAACCGCAGTGAAGGTCCAAGGCCGTGTGACATGGACACACATCTCTCATTACCAAAGAGTTCCAGAGCAAGACACATTCTAGAAGTTGTCGTAGTAATGTGGCATGTACATTGGCCTTAACAGTGCAAGAACAAATGCTTCCTAAGGTGGTAATTCTTTTCATGATTCATGTAGTAGTGAACTAAATGTGTAAACATGCATATGCATTTATGAAGCCTACATTGAAAGGGAAACTAGGATGTAGGTGGAAACAATAATGGCATATGATTGTTTAAGGGGGGAATGTTGGAGAACATTTTCATCATTGTTAATCATTTATTATTTTATTTGAATCATTTATTCTTTCATTTCTTCATTACTTGATTCTTTATGTAGCTTATTGAGTTACGTGTAACAAGGCTACTCTGTCTGCAGGAACAGAGAATTAGACATAACAAGAGGGAACTTATTGTAAGCTACAGTGCTTCTGGAAGGTCATACTTCGGGCCTAAAGTCTGGGGGGACGGCAAAGTATTCGCACCTGGACCAGGAACTGATAGAAGCTTCCTGAAGTCCTTTTATGGAGAGGGCCCCGGGGAGTTGGCCTTACAGGAACACATGGTAACGAATTCCTATAAGTACTGTATCTATTTTTCTGTCTGGCAGACTGAATCTGGACTGTTGGCCGAAGGGACAGCCCCCGTAGGCCTACACAGGAAAGTTCAGGTCTCCACTTGCAAGTGAATAAACTCGTTCTGATTATTTCGAGCAAAGCAGTTTCTTTGTCCTTTTTTGGATTGCTTTTCTCACCCATGTTACTTTCTCCTGTCTTTTTCCTCTGTGATCTTAGTTTTAAACTCCCTCTTTACCAGTCTCAACTCCTCTTTATCACCATCCCTGAAAGCTCTCTTCTTCCTATTCAGCATGTCTTTGGTTACCCATGGTTTATTGTTAGGAAAACAGCAAACTGTTTTTTGGGAACAGCATTGTCCACACAGAAGTTAATGCATTCTGTAATGTAGTCTGTCAAAATGTCTTTATTATCCCCATGGGAACTGCATAGAAAATCCCAGACGTTGCCTCAAAGTATCCCTGCAGAGTCTCCTCTGCCTCTCTTGTCCATCTTGTCACAGGTTTCTCAACTGCAGATTGCCTCTGGACAGCAAATTTGTAAAGGGGTTGAAGGTGGACAAGGTTGTAGTCAGCCCTGCCCAGGGGAGGGAGAGAGATGGAGGTGTATGCCTCAGTAGCATTGGCATAAAACAGGTCCAGGGTTTTCTTTTTCTCTGGTCTTGCAATTGTCATATTGCTTAAAGGTGGGCAGCACAGTTGAGATGTTTGTGTGGTTAAAATATGGTGGCCATAAATGCATCTGGTATTTGGGTCAGGAGGTCCACTGTCAGAGAGCTGATTACATCAAAGGCCTGCGCCGCGTTAGCTTGAGGTGCGATGTAAACAATGTCAATAATGATGAGGGATAAAGGTAGCTGAGTGCAGACCCAGATGTCACTCTGTAGGCATGCCATGGGTTGCCAGTGTAGGTCAATTAGCAGTGGGGTGACATGCAGCCTTTTGGGTTGTTGAAGACCAGGGGAGTTCCTGTGTTCTGAACCAGCTGGAAGGGCTTTATCAAGCAAGGTGGAAGACCCATTAATACGGCATTGCAGTAATCAAGGTGAGAGATAACCACGGCTTGTATTAGGAGTTGGGTGGTATACTGAGTCAGGTATGGCCTGTTTTTCTTGATGTGTAAGGCTAAGAGACATAAATTGGGTGAGTGCAGAGGCATATTTTACATTGATATATTGATGCATAGAATTGTTGGCTGGGATAACCAGACGTTCTGTCTTGGCTGTAGTGAATGAACCTTCATCCATGTGGATATGTCTAACAGGCAAGCCAAGATGTGTACTGAGAAAATGTGGTTGTTTCACGGCTCTACTGGAGTAACACAAACAAGAAACTGAAATGGCACGGGGGCCAGAGATTAAGTAACTTCACAAGCAGAGAGAGAAAGGTCCATGAAAGAAGTATGCTTCCATGAAGCACAACCACCCAGTGACAAACATATATACATCTGGTGAACCAATGAATGAAGAGAGAGTGTGATTGAGGGTAATGATGCACAGCTGTGTGCCATGATAAGTCTCAAGGACCCGAGGCGACCCCTATTGGTTGCCGGGTCGAAGGGAGTTTCCAGTCCCATTCTATGGCGCCCTCTGGTGGCCGTGGAGCGGGACTGCAACCGAGAGTCATTTCCATTCTGGGTCAAGGGGAGTTTCCAGTCCCAGTCCGTGGTGCCCTCTGGTGGTCACAGAGCGGGACTGTGACAGGTTGTCTGGCAGGAGGGACAAGAATAGCTGTGTATCATTAGCATAGTAGTGATAAGAGAGACAATGAGAGCAGATAATGAGAGCTCAAGGGGCTGGAAAAAGTAGAGGCTCCAGTACTGAGCCTTGCGGAACTCTGGTGGGCAGCTGATGGGATGGAGACATTCAACCCAACCATGATACGTTGAGTGAATGCCCAGAGACCTAAGATTTGAATCAGCCTAGATGCCCATGTCTGAGAGTAGGGATAGGATGATGTTTTGATCAACTGAATTGAAGGCAGGTGATAGATCCAGAAGGAGTGAGCTCCATCTCTGGCTGATTTCAAAGCTTTAGGCACTGATAGCAGAAAAGTTTCAGTGGAATGGGCGGTCTTGAAACTAGAGACCGGCTCATGGAGGTCATTCAGAGAGAGGAATTCTATTCTAGTTGAAGATGGAAAAGCTATTTGAAGACCACATTTTCAATGATTGTGGATAAGAATGGAAGCAACAAATCAGCTAATAATTCTCGAGCAGGGTTGAGGGAAGGCTTTCGACCAAAGGCGTAACCTGAGCCTGTTTGAAGCTCATAGGAAATGTTTTGGAGGTTGGTGAGGCAACCTGTTAGATCTTGCCCTTTTCAGCAGCCATTTTTGGTTTTTGCAACTCCCAATTTTAAAAGCTCACAACTTAGTCATACTTTTTTTTTTTTTGCAGTTGGACTCATTTTAAAGCTAAGACTGTGAAGTTTCATGTGCCAGAGAAGTAAAATATATAAACTCTTGTTCAAATAGCAACCCAGGATGGAATACTGATTTTTTATATTCTTGTGTCAAAAATCTTGGAATTCAGCAGTTCCTTATCGTCCTGTTATTGAAAAGGGCACTGAAAACACTTAAAACCTATAGCCACGCAGAGGTCCTTTCAACTTATATTCAAAATTTGAGCTCAAAAGAATAAAAAATGTATGTTTTACAAGTGTTTTAGTGCAAGCAGGACCGTTTGGAGACATCCTTATGTTTACCACAGAATTATAAATCAATTTGGGCCATCACCCAGCTGGCCCAAAGTGCACAAAAACATGCTCAAAACACACTAAAACAATGACACAGAAATTTCAAAGCTGTTTTATCACAACTCAGCTAGCTTATAGACACTTTTAGAGCCCAGTGTCATAACTTCTATGTACTTGCAGTGAATAAATTCAGCTAACAAAGGTGTCCGTCTCGGTGGACAGCTACCCTTTCACTGGTCAAAAGCTGTCCTTGTATATTTTTTTATATATCTCAGCCTAGGAAGGTCCTGGATTCTTGGAGGAGGCCATCAGCTATTGGTTAAAGAAAAGAAATTTGGCGTGAAATTACACTGTTCATGGTGTAAAGTGTGTGTTTCTGAGCTGAACTTGTTTTCATCCCGTATATGGTGCCTTCATACATGATAGAGGGCATGATAGTTGAAAAGATGGCTTGGAAGAGTCGTCTGGGTCGAGCAGACATGTCGTATCTGGATTTTGGATACCTCACTTTCCATGAGAGGGGTAAATAACAGCAGTGATGCACTTTTGACCCAAATAGGTATAATGGGACAGGGGTTTGTCCTGTATGAATCAAATAAGAGAAGAAGATGATTCTTTATTTATCACATACAAGTACAACACACAGTGAAAGGATTTCTCTGCATTTAACCCATTCCCCAAGTGAAGCAGTGGGCTGCCGCCAATGAGGCGCCCGGGGAGCAGTGTGTGGGCACGGTAGCTTGCTCAAGGGTACCTCAGCCGTGACACTAGCAGCTGGGATTTGAACCCTAATCCTCTGATTGCAGGGCCAACGCACTAACCACTAGTCCATCCAGCTGCCGTTGTTAATCAAATAATTGATTATTATTTTTCAGTAAAAACATGCAAAAACTTTGCTGAGAGGTTTCTGTCTGGTGGAGGTGGAGAAGGAGAGAGAGAAAATGGTTTTGTAATCATCTTGACAAATGGAACTGATTCTGAAGTGTTCACAGATTTCCACCTCTAATTAACAGTACGCTGGTTTTTATAGGACACAGCCATTAATGTGTAAAACAACTGATGAAAAATCACCCATCTCTACATATTTTTCAAAGCACCAATTAGCATCTAATCAGTTAATCAACAAACTAGTAATAATTTTCATCCTACATTTCAGCATAGACTGCATAGATCTCCAAAATAAATTTTCAATCAAAATGCAAAACACACCTGTCAAAAACCTTGAAATACTCATTATAATAATGATAATAAAAGCAACAACAACAGCAAAAACAATCCTCCGGTGCAGTGCAAAGATAGCATCCCCAATACCTCAGAGCAGCCAGCTATCTAGAAAATGTAATAACTTAATGCAGGGTCATTTCTAAATCCACGGTCCAAAAGGCCATTTCACACTCCAAGCTCAATTCAATTTAATATGCTGGAGTATCCGTGAACAAAAAGAGCACATACAAAAGGTGCTAGAAGTACAAGGAAAAATCCTTTTAAACCAAGAAAAGGTTCCCAATTACATTCAAATGCAGTCCTATAAGGCACACATTACTTTTGGGGCTCTCTTCCTGAATTACTCACCACTGAATAAAGATACTAAGCAAATGTTGATGAGCACTTTTTTAAAACAAATTCTAAATGCTCGTTGGGGAAAGGGTCTAAGCAAGATGAAAAAAAGTGAAAAAGAAAAATACATACACAACAGATCATGTTTTCACAGGAAGGTAAAATGGTCATTTCACAATGCAACAAGCCAGTCAGTTGACATCTGCATAAATAGCCAAAAACTGTTTTGCCTTGAAGGAGTACTCCAGCATTTTTAATCTAATCTTTTTAGCTGTTCTGAGTGTTTTGAGTTCATAAGTATGGTTCAAGTATCAACCAAACAACCAGAAGTGTCAGATTCATATTAATTAATTCAGGCTAAGAGGTTTGGAAGACCCAAAATGCCACTCACCTCTCTCACAGGTTCTGGACCAGTAGCCTGTTCCTGTGCAGTCACAGATAAACCGGTTCCAGCCCTCTTTGCAGACACCGTTGTTACTGCAGGGGTTGCTGTCACATTGCTTGCCGCTCACTTTGCTGCAGGAAGGCTTCATCCCAGCTCTGTTTTGGGCCTCTGCGATCTGACGGATATCTTTGCTGCGACCATCAATAAATAGGTCCCGGATGCAACCCACATAGCCATAGTTGAGCACAGCGGTCCACAGCTCTGTTGGAAGGACCAAGTCGACGCGGTTGTCAGGCAGGCCACCCAGGTAAAGGTCTCCTTCCAGGTCTAGGATTTCATTTTCACCAGTGGCAGTGAAAGGTGTTCTGCGGCTATCCACAGAGATTATTCCTGTGGAGGAACCAAAATAAGCTCAAACATCAAATAACATTATTATAAAATTAGGAGCTAATTGAGAACTCTGTGCATTTAATAGACCCTTGAACCTTAAGCTAAGAATTCAGTAGCTCATCGTAAAGATCACTAAAACACCTTGCATGGCTTTCAACAGTGGTATGACATATTACTGTGGTGGGGGACCAAAATATCTTGGTGCTAAAAATTTGTCAGTGCAACAGTAACAAAACTAGTTACAAAAATGAGGAACATATGTAGGAGACCAATTTGAGGATTTACTTGTGAGGCAGCACTATTCGATAATCTAAAAAACACAGAATATCACGACAGAAGATACTTCTTAAAATCACATTAAAATCCATGAAATAAATGTGTTACCTGCTAGAGCAGATAACACACAAATGTGCAAAATGTTGCTGTAATACAGTCTTTCCAGAAAAAAAACACCAGTAAATTGAGATGTAAAAGTAGGGGCAGAAAGAGAGGAACATTTTTTTCTACCAAGGTATATTATGCAGGTTTTGCTGAGTATCCAAACACCCACATATCTATCTGTCTCAGTTCTTTGCTTCAGAGAAATACAAGTTTCTACAGGCTTTCATGCAGGCAGAACATTAATTTATCAAGACAGTTTAGGCTGACATGGGTGCAAATTGTCAACTCCAAGTTGATAAATAGCTAACGCAGGCCAGATACAACTCCTTTTTCCAGCTGTAATGACAAAAAGCAACCAATACATTTAAAGGCCAAGACAAAAAGGAGTTTGAGCCTTTTATCTTCACCCTTTCCTAGGCATACTAATATAATCAGGGTATTTGCACCATCAATGCTAGATATTTCGTAGGATACTAAACCTAAAGTTATTTGTCATGTACGATTTCCTATTTTAGCATTGTTTCTACTTGCAACATAGAATTCTGTGATAGTTCAAATGAATAGTCCATAATTATTTTTTGTAGTAGTTATTTCAAAATTTGCGTATGAACATGCTTCACTAATTCAGTGGTTTAAATAGGATGATTATATTAGACACTTTTATTTTATTTAGTCTTTGGTTTTTTACATAGACAAATGTATCTGAAAGATTTATGAAAGAAATCTTCATCTGAATGATATATTTAAAAAAATCTTTATCTGAAAGATATGTTAAAAAGGCAAAAGACCTCAATATGAAGTCTCAACCTTGATAACCTAAGTGATGGGTGAATGAAAATATTTACCATTACATTAAATAATTGATGAAATTTAAATCAAATATGCCGGAAACATTTTGCACACAAATTTTCCAAATTCAGAAACAAGCAACTGAGTGTGTTTTTATGGTCATTCTCTTAGTTAGGAACTCATAAATCAGGAACTCTTTTTGAACACTTAAGCATACACCTTAACATTAACAAACTAACCAACAAAGACAAAAGTTGACTTGCCTACATAGAAGTCATATACTACTGCTACTCTTCCATGGTCTCAACTGACGCAATTTACATAAATTAGAGTTTGACTTTACAACAAACACCTCACACACACAACCAAGGACTTATAAGTGAAATAGTTTCTCTTGTGTGCAATATTTTCAGTGCAACATGTGTAATATTACAAGTAATATATTACTGTGTGCAATGTGTAATTTTTCTGGTGCATTATTGCTGTATCTGTAAGTGTCTGCTGCTCCCAAGCAACTGAGGAAACTCCATTGTGTACACGTATATGTGTCCACTGTGTTTATGCATGCCTCCAAGACCAATGCCCAAATCTCCACTTCATCTCCGAATCGGCGCACAAGTAAAAAGCTTCTCTCTAATTTGATAACTTTGGTGCAAGGCTGATCACATGTTGCCTAAACTGTTTTCTTGTGAGTTGGGTTGTGTCGTGTTTCATGAAGCTCGCTGTTCAGGGACGTTTGAACTGTTTTCAGTCATTCTAACAATATCATTACTCATTCTATCATTACTCATGTTTGTTTTATTCAGTGTTCATGTGTGTTTTATGTTTGTCTCGTGTAGTTAATAAATGTTGTCTTATCATAACCAGTGATTCTTTTCTTGTTCATTAAGGTGAAGTCACTTAATGGCTGATATGCATCTAAGCTCGTAAAGTAATTTAACTGATACAAATAATTCCCCTATCTAAGCAAATCTCTTTTTAACCGTGCAGTTAAGCAGAGATTTATAAAGGTTAATTACTGAACTAGCTCGCTGGAAAAGTAGCTCACACTAGATTACTTAATAACCCTGCTTTGATATAAGTCCCTTAATTAATTAGGAAACTCATTAATCAATTAATGAATATAGTGGTGAATCAGCCCTAAGCTAATTCCCACAACTAAGCTAAAAAAAAATAAAAATCTACAATATATATAATATAGATGAACATATTGGATAAACCAATATAAATACATATAGCCAATGTGTACATACATAGGTATATGCGATATACATAAACAGTAACCCCCTAGGCTGAGATTACATGGTCTATATTACATGGACAAAAGTATTGGGATGTCTGACCATTACACCAACAGGGACTTTAAAGACACTGCATTCAGATACACAGACTTTCATATGGAGTTAGTCCTCCTTTGATTAATCCCATGGTTTTCTGTGATATATACCATATAGGTTTAATTCTATTGGACTGGTTATTGTGCTTTTACTTTCTTCTTTTGTACTGTCCACTTGCTGTCATAACAATGCAAATTTCCCACTTGTGGGGCAAATAAAGTTATGTTATCGTATCCTATTGATTTATAATTTTCGGATCCTGTGAGTGTCGCCCGAATCCAGCACAGCTTCCCCCAGTCAAATCCAGGATGTAATAAAAGACAAAACAAGGAAACTGAATGATGCATAATCACTTTATGTCCATTATTTGATAATATTTCCTTTACATAATAAAAGAGTTTTCTGATTAAGCATTTGCCAGTGTTGCTGTTATGTGTAATTATTTTTTCCTCACTTTTTCATTACTTCACCCAAGAACATTCGGTTAAAACCAAGGAATTTTTGCTTAATTTTTGTCCCTGTTGTGGATAGTTTCCTGTTTAATATTAATGAAGATCACAGGAATATATTTAATGGGAGTCCCATTTACTATGGCAATTAATTGGTCAAGAGTGTTGCGAATAATATAGGGCCATTTTTATAAAACAGTTATCAAAGGCGCAAATAACTACTTCCGAGGTATAAATTATTGGCACTGTCTCCAAATTAGTGGTGCACTTAACAATTTTAATGAAAATTAATATTCCTGTTGCTTATTTGCAGCATTAAAATGTAACATCCCTCATTAAAAATGTAGAAATCCTATTTCCAAAAAAGTTGGGACACTTTCTAAAAATGCAATAAAAACTAAAACTTTGTAATTTGGCAATTCACTCGAACCTTTGTTTTCACTGACAAACTTAATTCTATTTGGTCACCATAAACAAATTTAGAAATTGATGCCTGCAACACACTTCGAAAAAGTTGGGACAGAGTCAAAGTAAGGTTTAAAAGGTTATACAAGTAACTTTATGAAAGGTCCCTCAGGTAGCAGGTTAACTGTGACCAGATATAAAGATATAAAAGAAGAATAAAAAAGTATAAAAAACGCATCCACTAAAGGATCAGTCATTGCAAGCAAATATGGGTAATGACTCACCACTTTGTGCTGAACTTTACAAGAGAGTGATTTATCAATTTAAAAATCAGCACAAGATAGTAAAGAATTTAGGTCTGTCACCATGTACAGTTAATACCATTGTGAAAGGATTCAGGGCATAAGGAGAAATTGTGTATAAATGCCAGGGGCGGAAACCACTGATGAATGTGCATGACCTTAGAGCCTTTAGGCAGTATTGCATTAGAAACCGCCATACTACTGTGACAGACATAGCCACATGAGCTCCTATATTATGCAAAGAAGAAGCCACACATCAGTTTTGTGCAGAAACGCGGGGGTATTCACTGGGCATGAGCTCATCTGAAAGACAGTGGAAATGTGTTCTGTGGTCGCATGCGTCCATATGTCACCTTGTTTTGGGGGAAAACTGACATCGGATTCTATGTACCAAGGATGAAAAAGACCATCCAAACTGTTTTCCAAAACCAGCATCTGCGATGGTATGGGGGTGTATCAATACTCATGGCATGGGGAATCTGTATGTTTGTTAAGGCATCACTGATGCAGTGGCTTATGTTGGAATTTTAGAGAGACATACAGTCCCTTCAAGACAATGTCTTTTCCATGTATATTTCAGCAGCACAATGCCAGGGCTCATTCCGCACAAATGACCAAAGCATGGCATTGTAGACATAAAGTGTGTGTGCTTGACTGGCCTGCCTGCTGTCCAGATCTGTCTCCTATTAAAAATGTCTGGAGAATTAGAAAATGGCAACCACGGACTGTTGCGCAGATCAAGCCTTACAGCAAGAATGGGCAAAAATTTAACTTGCAAAAAAGCAACAATAAATTTCTTCAGTTCCCAAATGATTCAGAAGTATAATTAAAAGAAAACAGATGTGACCCAGTGGTGAACTTGCCTCTGTCCCAACTTTTTTGTGTATTGCAGGTTTACCAAATAGAATTAAGTTTGTTAGTGAAAACAATGAAACATCTTTTCTTGGTCCTTTTGCATGTTAAATAAAGGTTCAAGTCAATTACCAAATTACAGAATTTATTTTTTACCGCATGTCTGGAAAATGTCCCCATATGGAAATGGGATTTGTATGATTTAAACAGAATTACGTTCATGCAAGTTTTCCTGAAACTCACCTGATCTTCCATCGCGCTGGATGTCTACATGATGCCAGACTCCATCACTGATTTTGTTGTGAGTGGCTTTCACCTTTATTGTTCCTGATCCCATATCCAGCAAAAGGTACAAGTTGCCATCCAAAAGCTCCACAGCAAAGAAGTCCACTTTGTTGCTCTTCTGGCTGCGAGCATCCCGTTTGTCTTGGGGCTTGCCCTGAGTGTAAAGGATCAGCCCACTGGGTTCAGAAGTACGAAAGTCAAAAGAGATGGATCCCACACGCTTGGTGTTCCACTTGGGCAGGCTGAGGAATGACTCTGCTGTCTCAAAGGAGATTGGATCCAGGGTGGGTACATTCTCACACTTAAAGACCACATCCCCCTGCAGTTTCATTTTGGGGTCGGCAATCCGAGCCAGACGAGACAGCTCCAGACGTATGTCATTATTTTTGTAGACCACCTAAGACCAAAGGACCATATTAATGATGAAACATTTACAGACTTAGTAGTTGCTGCTATAGACCAATGCTGTAGACTAAGACTTGCCCTTAACTGAGTTGATTCAACTTGAAAAAAGACATAGACCAAACTAATTAAATTGGGACTGTAGTGCTAAATTTTGATCTCATTGTGTGTACGTGACTCTTGTCATGCTGCTTATTTTCCTGCAAATAAGTGCCTATGCAAAGGTTATTTTTGAAGGCTGCATTGTGAGAAAGTTTCAGCAGAGCCAGAGACAGGACGTATCAGCCAGGGTCCTTCCTTGGCTAGAAACATCCTTTCTGAAAAACAAGTTGTTTTGTTCAAGAACTGCACGCAGGCTATACGTGTACAGAGCATGTCAGTCACGAGAGCTATGCGTAACAACCAGTAAGAAATCACCATAACCATAACCCAATCAGCAGATATTAAATGTATGCATGCATTCCTATATAATCTATGTAAAATTTCTGTATGGTGGACTCGTCTCTCAGACGTTCTAAGTAGTGGATGAGGTCAACTCCCCTTTCCATGGAAAATAAACAAACAGCTTTGATGAATGATGAATCTCTAGACAAAAGCAAACCCGATCCTTAACCTCCAATTGAAGGACTCCTTGGGACCTCTGCTGCTGGAATCCACAAACCCAAATTTCAAATAATACAGGTCAGTAGTCAAGATTCTTTGTAAGCTTTTGAAGTCAGATACTTTGATTCTGCAGGGTGAGCCACACATTTTGGGATTGTGACGGATTGATTAAGCACAACAAATTGGCCATATATTTTACAGACATAATTTGGCATGATGTGAACATAAGGTTAAACTGTTTCAAGGAAAAGGTGAGAGTATAAAGTTTTTCCCTGTTAGTGACAACCAACTGCATTTTAGTGATTAATCATGCCTGTCAAGGATAGGTTGGAGAGACAATGGGTACTTGAGAGTCAAAGAACCTACCTACATCAGTAAACTGGAAAGCTCCGGAGGTCGACACCTCTCTGTGTGAAGTATAGACGGCTATAGAGTGACTAAACCTGTCAGAGAAAAGGCCCCCACCATCACCAATGATGCGTAGTCGACAAAACTAAGGGGAAGATCCATTCCAAATGCCCATGTTTGAGGTGGCTGGATCAGAGGGTCCTGCATTACTGCATCGACCCTGGACTGACAAAGACATGAAAGAAGACAGCATCAAATACAAGGGGGTATGCAGACAACATCGCATACAAGGGAGTTGTCACAGTTCCGGCTGGGACCGCTAGGGGGCGACAAAGACCGGGACTGCTGATGCCCCTCTGCCCTTCCGGGACTCTCTGATGAACGAGCAGAGGGGCACCTGATTTGAATAATGGACTTAACGATTCCTCACTTCCTATTGGTGTTTTGGGGTTTAAATAGGGGTTTGCCCACATGGTTCGGTGTGGAGACATACCACTCGTGAGGCTTCTCTTTCTCGTATCGCTCTCTACTGTCTATGGTGTGTAAATTACATGTTAAATAAAACCTTCACCTCTCAAGATGTCCTTTTGCGCCTGTGCCTCCTTCGCTACCCTCCTCACCGGCCAGCGCGTGACACTTCTGTAATCCAACTGTACTCCACCATTGAGCTATATTGGACCAGCTGGTCTGAACAAAGGCCAAGGAAACTTTCCAAACTATGGAAATGTAGGTAGGAGCCTGGTCTACTCGCTGACTCGGTGAGAAGAGGCCAACTTTACATGCAATTAGGGATCAGGGTTAAGAACTTCTGGAAACTGCTAGGTGTTCCCATTTCAACCTCACTACCAGCTTGGGTTTACCAGGTCTGTCTGGCAGCCACCCATCCTCTGATCCAAAAGACAATTCTCTTCCCATGAGTGTCCAGACCATACAGGTGAAGCTCTGATGGAACCACAACATTGACTTAGACATGGTGTGTTGGACATGGTGTTCCTTATGGGCAAACCACAGCATGCCAAGAAGTCCAACAACAAAACACGAGCTTAGATGCACTGAAGTATCCCAGAAGAACGAACCAGATGGTACACATTCCAAAACATTTCCTAGTTCCTCTAAAAAGGTTTGGTACTCAAAGTTGATGTTTGGAGAATATGCCATCATTTCCCCCCTGTTAACCGATTTGTGAAGTGAAGCCACCCTTTCAATTCCTGGGACAAACTGCAACACAGTAATGCACAGTTCGGGTAACAAGTATCCCCACACCACCCCACTGCCTCTCACCCCGAGCAGCTCTTCACCCACTCAGTCTGGTTCATGTAGTTCCTCCCAACCACCCCTGAAAGCTTTCCCATCACAACTGAATTCTTCCAGTAGCACTAGCTGGTACCCTTTCCAGCAGCATGAGTTACCATGGCAATGCAGACCCATTAAAAGTTCTCCACCATCATGAAACAGGTCTAATACACAAATAAATAAAATTTAAACATCATTGTGTGTGTGTATCTGTGTTTGTTTACATGCATCTCCAGCAGTGATGTTCTTATATTGCGTAAGAACTGAAACTTTGTGTTTGAGGCAGAAAAAACAGTAGATAAGATCTTCACACCTTCTTACGAATCATGCAAGCATGACAATGTGCTGACAAACACACACACACACACACTCACACACACACACTCACACACACACACACACACACACACACACACACACCCCTACATAGTTCTGAATTCAGGTGTGTTGAGAAAATGCTCCCACCTTCATACACTGTGTTCAGCTTCCCTGGATCCTCCCACCTTCATACAATGTGTTCAGCTTCCCTGGATCCTCCCACCTTCATACACTGTGGGCAGCTTCCCTGGATCCTCCCACCTTCATACACTGTGTTCAGCTTCCCTGGATCCTCCCACCTTCATACACTGTGGGCAGCTTCCCTGGATCCTCCCACCTTCATACACT
>JBBJLS010039991.1:0-13979 GCA_037577275.1 Bryconaethiops microstoma
TCCTCAGGAAGTACAGCCTGCTTTGGCCCTTTTTATACAGGTGCTGTGTGTTGTATTTCCAGTCCAGTTTATTGTCCCCCCACAGCCCAAGGTGTTGTAGGTGTTGACCACCTCCACCTCCTCTCCCTTGATATGAACTGGTTGTGGACTTGGTCTGGACCTCCCATCAGTCAGCTGAAGCCCATCAGTTCACGCACCATCTTTTCATATACAGGCCATGAATGTACTCCCTTGTACAGCTTTTATGTCATGTAGACTCTAAGGGTACAGCGAATTAGAGGGATCATTTTATTTAGAGAGGACTGAATAGCTTTTAGAGTTTCAGGCCCATCTGAACAGTAGGACCAAGATTGAAATGACATAGTGAGAAACAAATGTTAGGCTGTGGGTTGGTGGTTTTAGTAGCAACCCCTTGTCATAAATGCTCTGAGCATTTTCCTCAAGCATCTCTGCTCTTTCAGCTTTAGTGGCAGTGCAGCTAAAAAATGACGTAATTGCTAAACTATCATCATCATTTGTGGCTTAAAAAAAGCAGAATCTACTGAATACTATTGATATCATTCTGACAAATCTTATGCAGCATTTTAAGCAGTTTTCTTTCCATATGATGTGGCTCCTCCCCTTTTTATTGTAGAGCATTTATGCTATTTTACTCACATTTTAATTATTCAAAGTTTGAACATTACAAAGTGATATAAGAAGATATCATCAGTGCCAAAAACCAGCTGCTACACTTTTAAATGCTTTTACGAGCCATACTGTCAGATTCACAAAAAGTCAAGTGTCTAACGTGCGTGAATTCTGATTGTGAGCTGGCTGACAGTTGATTGCACATGCTGTTTTTATTGCTTCAATCCAAGTCAATACTTAGCAGTTTTCCCAGAATTAACCACATGTCAGGCTAATGTCAAAGCTGAAAAACAAGGTTTGCATGCCCGGAGGGTGACATCCCCAATCTTACCTGCTTCATCATGCGTGTAGAGGAAAACATGCCTGCTCTATTAATAGGATTGTTGCACATTCAGTGAAAAGCAATCAATATCCTCACCAGTATGATATGGATGAATGGGTCCTGAAGGCTGCAATTTTTTTCTGTTCCAGCTCCTGGTAAGGACTGGAGAGTTTCTCAAAATAGCTGCCAAATACTTCTAATAAACAGAACCAATATGGCCTAGAATATTCCAGTGACTAGCACTGGTAGTGTATCTTGTGTGTAAGATTGGGTCATACAGATAATATAGTGTTAACTGTATGTTATCATGGAGTAGCTGTAGTTTGGTTCTTTTTTCTATGCCCATAAGTATGACCCTAGAGATGCACTGTTACTATTGTAATCTCATGGAACTTGTGCAGTGTCAATTCCAATTTCTAGTTTCTTCCAAAAGTCTTAATAATCATCTTTTAATTGGTACTTATCAACTGAATTCATAGTATTACAAAAATGCATTCATTATGAAGTCCTCTATGGGTCGAGTGTTCCTTGTATTGCAAGTGGTAAATGAATATTTCAATGAATCTTTTCACCAGATCACAAACTGCATGATGTAGGGCCATAATCACCTTAAAGTAGTACATAATGAAAGGCTTCTAGCATTGACTTTGACCACTTTTCAAATTAGCTGGTGCCTGAGCCATGCCCACCATACTCAACAACACGTGAGTCAGAATCTTGAAACATTTAGCAGAAATTGAATTTGGGCTGTGGTTTACTCTCTCTTCACCTCAGGATGTTGCTGGAAAGGCACTGAGCCTCATCAAATTTGCAATTCAACATCAAACCAAGAGCGCTTCAGTGGCCTTGAAACCCAGCCCTTCATGAATTATGTTGTGTTTTGTGTCTCAGCAGCAACGGCGACCCAGGTTACTCTGGTCGGCCCACATTAGCACTGCCATATTACAGCTGCACGATTTTTAAATCACATACTCCAGCTGGAGGCATTGAAGATGAAGCTGCTGAAAGCAGTATTTAAAAAAAAAAATGTTTTTATATTCAGACCACACAACATGATTTATAAATATTAATTGCACAGTAGACCAGCAGTCCTTGCAGAGTACCATTTTGTAAGAGCACAGCAATGAATGAAGAGGCTTCTACCCATTCAGGACTGGATCTGTTGGAGCCTCATACCCCAATAAAACATTGGGAAACACTTTTAAAATACATGGTCATTTAAAATACATGGTTAAATGTAAAATACATACATTTAAAATACATGGTCATGCTACCCTGCACAGGAATGCACAATGCCGGCACTAACACTTTGAATGTTAGTGTGAGTATGAAACAATTATTCAGCATTATAGATAATGTCAAAAATAAGAAAGCAAGTTTTTCCACTGTAGAGTTTTCATGTACTGAAAAGGGCAGCAGTTCACCTATAGGATCACCTCTGGGAAAAAGAGAGGGAACAACTGTGGCTGAAAGTTCAAAGCAAAGTAAAGTTCATTTGCTCAAAGAGCATTTTTTTTAATACAAAGGATATAGTAAATCACATACATTAAATGGTCGAAAGTATTGGGACACGCCTTAGGTGTTTCAATCAACCTTGTGGACACAGTTTGCGGAAGAACCTTTTCTATTCCAGCATGACTGTGTCCCAGTGCACAAAGCAAGGTCCCTAAAGACATGGCTGGATGAGTTTGGTGTGGAAGAACCTGACCGGCCCTCACAGAGCCCTGACCTCAACCCCATCAAACACCTTTGGAATGAACTGGAGATCACGAGCCTTATAGTCCAACATCAGTTCCTGACCTAAAAAACACTCTGCAGAATGAATGGGCATAAATTCCCACAGAAACTCCAACATCTTGTGGAGTAGAATGATAAACCCATCGAATGATGCTGCAGAGATGTAGCATTAATTTACATATTATTTATATCACTTATGTTAGCTATTTCTTATTTCTGAAAAAAAAAAAAACAGTATTGTAGCCAGGATTGCATGAACAGCGATGCATGAAAAAGCAACACTTTTTCCCACATTTGTTTTTTATGGTCTGTAACTCAGTTGAGCAGAACATTTTGTATTATTTTCCTGAAAGTCAGTGCTGCATCAAAACATTAAGAAATTCGTTATTGTACAATTATTTGGCCCACGGTGGCACAATGCGTAGCGCTGTTGCCTCACACCAAGAGGGTTGGGGGTTTGAATCTGGGTCTGGACCTTGTGTGTGTGGAGTTTGCATGTTCTTATGTTCTCATGTTGGCGTGGGTTTCCTCCGGGGTCTCTGGTTTCTTCCACAGTTCAAAGACATGTGCGTCAGGTGATTCAGGGATTCTAAATTGACCGTAGGTGTGAGTGTGTGAGTAAATGGTGGGTGTGTGTGTGTGCCCTGTGATGGGATGGCACCCCACCCAGGAAGAGTCCCGGCCTCGCAACCGTAGACCCCAGGATAGGCTCCGGGGACCCGCGACACTAGTAAGGGTTAAGAAAGAATGAACAATTATTTTAGAATTTTTTAATAAGAAAACAGTAAAATGACATTGAGGCAGTATTACTTATTATTGATTTCACGTATATGTAAAATGTAAAATGTGCATGTCACTATTGTTCTATTGACACTTGATTCAACATTCCCAAGACACACTTAATTCAACATTCAAAACCAAAAAATGTTTGGAGAAAGTTTAAAAATAATACATATAAATAATTTATTATACCTTGGAAAAGTGACCATTTTGTCATACGCAAACACACCACAGCACGAAATTCTTATTGCATTTAATCCATTCACCAAGTGAAGCAGCGGGCAGCCCAGGGAGCAGTGTGTGGGGATGGTACCTTGCTCAGGGTAACTCAGATATGCTTAGCAGTCTTGGGATTCGAACCCACGACTTCCTGATCACAGGGCGAATGCCCTGTTCCCTAGGCTACCAGGTGCCATTTATTTATTTATAATTGCAACAATTAAAATAAATGATGTTAAGAGCAGAGTGTGTGCATGTGTGACTATTTCATTCCATCATCAGGAGTGAAGCTGCTGGAATACAGCACATAGAAAAGCTGCTCTACAAACACTACTGCACTCTTAACACATGTGGAGGCATTTCTTATTTTTACACAGCTCACACTGCAATCATTCTTAGAAGAATAGCAACCTGTGCATTTTACACACACACTGCCGGTCCCTGTATTTCTTGTTAAGCTGTAGTTTGCCTTTTAGAAGTGCATCTGCAGCTCATATTAGCTCACGTTGTTGTCCTAAACAGGAACAATAAGCTTCAGGTAAAGTTACCTGTTGCTCTTACAGTTGACGTATAGTGTTATGCATCTGTTACATAGATCCAGTCCTGGGGCCAGATTTTAGTGTTCTTACATATCACGACCCATGACAGACTGTGGTCGTAGTAACTTCTGCAGTGCTGTAAACATACAGGACCAGATCTGATAAACATTAGCATTTCAGTTTGAATGAGGATATATTACAACACACAAAAAATGACCATCATATCAGTCCTTATTCTCCTATTCACCTTAGCTCACAATAAAGTTGTAAGGAGTGTTTTGAATAAGGCTCCAATCAGAGCAGAGGTCATTTACATATACCCGTTCTAATTACTGTGGCAAAACCACCTGTTTAATTGTAAGGGATGAAGAGGGGTTTCAAAATGGTTCATGTAAAAAATGAATTTCTACTGTTTTTAGCAATGCATCAGTTTTAATAAGAATCAGTCATCATTTTCAATTCATTTTTGCCATAATTTCAATATAGCCTTTTAAATTGTTGCTGTTGTTTCTAAAGTGGTCATTACAAATGTCTGCCTGTAAAGTTTAAAAAAGGTTATGAAAAGAGAAAACACAAGTTTTTATTTTTCTTCCACTATTCCTTTGCTCTCCATCCTTATCTGGCTATATCAGGGCTAATGAAGTTCACTTAGCAGCTGATTCACATATGACATAAATTATAATAGTCCAAGATCCATAATAATAATGATAATAATGAGGCTACTAGTGCTTGATGGCAAGAGTCTAGTAGGCGTGTAGCAAAATATTGCTGTAGCGTGTTATATCCTATTCAAGTTATCAGGTAATCATTATATTTTGCATTGCACATCACAAATTAGACCATTAATAGTGTTGACTTGATTTTTGTTTTTTTATATTTTGTTTACTCATCATAATAATGCATCATAATCTTCTGTTGTAGTGCCATTGTAACTTCATAACTGGAACTGTCAAACACACCACATACTCCTGGTACTGCTCCTGGTAATCTCATTTTGTTTAGAGCCATGAACTTTTACACATTTGATTTTACACAGGACAGAAACTGAATACTGTTGAAAGAAAACATCAGGAATTTAGAGAAGGTGGAAATATTTCCTGAAGTATCGAGTGAAAAAATACAGTTATATGGTCATATACAGTACTGCGCAAACGCCTTGAGTCACCTCTCATTTCTTCATATTTTGCTTCATATTCATTCTTCATATATTGCTTCTTATGTTGTCTTAAGGAAAGGTTCTCCAGGCTTCCTGAAGGACTTTCCTCTGGTACCTGACTAGTTTCAGAGGAATGTTTTTTGTTTGTGAAACAGGGGCAGATGATTCCAGATGATCCGGCCAGTGATCAGTACCTTGTATGTTTGGACACTTTGCATCCTGTCACAGTAAAACATTTGTTCCCATTTCTTAAATATAGCTAATATACCAAACATAAGACATTTTGTTCGTGCAAAAAAAAAAAATTTTTTGCACGAACAAGGTGATTCAAAGCAAAATATAAAGAAATGAGGGGTAGCTCACTGTACTGCACATGGGTAGGGCCTGAAATCTGTCATTTATTTTTCCAGTAGTTGTACTGAAATTAAAAAGCTACAAATTCTGGTAACTGAAAACATGATGTTAAACATAACCGTTAATGTAGTATGTCAAGATTAATGTAGAATATATATGCTATAAAGTTTCAAAAGAAACCATTTACTCCCCAGTCTATACGATCCACATATGGAAACTAATCAGCAAACACGTCCTATTTTGACTTCAGTGTTTTCATGACAAACATAGTATTTGCTTAAACACTAATCAGCCATAACATTAAAACCATTGTCATGTGAAGTAAATAAAGTTGATTATGTTGTTAATGTGGCACCCATCAGTGGCCCAATAGATTAGGCAGCAAGTGAGCAATAAGTTCTTGAATGTGTTATAAGCTGGAAAAAAGGGCAAGCACAGAGATTTGAGTGATTTGAACAAGGGCCAAATTGGCTAGACAGGAGCATCTCCAAAATATCAGGTCTTGTGTGGGTTTGTAGACACCAAGTGGACCAAGGAAGGTCAATCCGTGAAACGGTGACAGGATCATAAGCACCCATGGCTTATTGATGTGCATGGGGGGGAAAGGTTAGCGTGTCTGATCCAATCCCACAGAAGAGTTACTGTGGCACAGATTGCTGAAAATGTAATGCTGGATGTGACAGAAAAATTTCAGATCATTCAGTGCTGCATATGTTGCTGCAAAGGTGCAAACCAGTTACAGTGCCGTGACTGATCCCTGCACACCATTGAAAGTGCCTCGATGAGCTTCAGAACTGCAATTGAACAAGGTGAATGGCATTTTCTTTTACGTCATGTGGACACTTGCGTGCATTTGTGTCACTTGGTTGGCTACAGGATGCAAAGGAGATGAAGGGAAGCTGGCTGAGGCAGTGTGATGCTCTGGGCAATGTTCTGCCGGGAAATCTTGGGTCCTGGCTTTATGTAGAAGATACTTTGACATGTATTACCTACCTAAACATTTTTTGCAAACAAAGTGCACCATTTAATGGCAACGCTATTCCAGGAAGGCAGCCTCTTTCAGCAAGATAATATGTCCTGTCACAACACAAAAATTGTTCATAGTGTTTGGCCTCTAAATTCCCCAGATCTCAATCCAACCAAGCATCTTTAAGATGTACTGGAGAAACTAGTCTGATCCATGGAGGCCTCCCTCTGCAACTTGCAGGATCTGCAGCTAATGCCTCGGTGCCATGTACCACAGCGCACCTTCAGAGGTTTTTTTCTGAATGGGTCAGAACTGTTTTGGTGGCAGGATTGTAATGTTAATGTTAATGCCAATCGATGGACCCGTCTATACAGCCTACAGTAGTCTAGTTCCGTCCAAGCACACTGAATTATAAGGAGTAATTTAGTGGCAGCCAGTCCGGATACTGGTCATTTACGGAAATCAATCTTAAAGAAACAGTTGTTTTTAAGGGATAAATAAAGGTTGGAAAGGGTCATGAAGTCTTAACTGTTTTTTATTGATGAAACCACACAAATGCTATAAGAGAACCTGAGTGTCATATCGGATCTTGGAGAGAGGACGCAAATGCAAGGGGATTTGGGAAACGAGGTTTTTTTTAATAGGAAACAGTTTAAGAGAACACAGGAAGTCCAATAAACATAGAATCAATACTCAAACTAAAGAATCCTAGGGGCCCTGCATGTGACACTGACGGAGAAAAATAAAATGCAAGAAAAAAGTTGAAAATCTGCCATTTAAAAATATAAGTCGAGTAGGTTATACACAGTATGCAGTGAAACAAAACACATTCCTCCAGGACTATAGTGCAAAAAAAGAACAAAAACAGAACACCACAAGAGCACATAAGTGCAGATATGACAAAATATACAGAGGGCAAGAAGAGGAAGAGAGAGAATGCAAGAAACAAAAAATAACAACAGGACAAGACAACATTTAGTTTAATGAATACAGTATAATAACATTCTAGCAGCTGAGTCATTAGGTGTGCAAAAATGCAGAACAGAGGTTGACAGCAATAAATGATTATAAAAATTGTGCAAAAAATAACAGCAGTAGGACAGTGAATGTGCAGTAAATAATGAATACAGAATATAGGTTTTACAATGGCAGTTGGTGTGTAAGTTGTTTGTTTAAGGCAGAGTTTGATGTGTATGAATTGTGTTAGGAGAATAAAGAAGCTCAGTTCAAGTGGGTGTGCAGCTTATGATTCCGTTCTGATTGAGGAGTCCCATATGCTACAGAACCTTCTGTCAGACAAGTAGGGAGTGTCAGGGGTGTGTGGGGTCATCCACAATGCTTATGGCTTTACAGCATGTGGTGATAATGTCTGTGACAGAAGGGAGAGAGACCCTGATCTTTTTCTCAGCTGTCCTCACTGTTCTCTGTAGGGTCTTGCGATCCGAAATGTAGCAATACCCATACAAAGCCGTAATGCAGCTGCAGAGCATGCTCTGTACAGTCCCTCTTTAGAACATGGTGAGGATTTCAGTTTAAGCTGGAAGTAGAGACACTGCTGGGCCTTCTGGGCAGTCGAGCAGGTGTTGAGGGTCTACGTGAGATTCTTGCAATTGGTGCTTTGGACAATTTCCACTGAGGAGCCGTTGATGTTCAGTGGAGAGTGATCACATCCTGCTGTCCCAACAACCATCTCTTTTGTTTTGCCCACATTCAGAGACAGGTTGTTGACTCCGCACCAGTCTGTTAGCCGTTGCCACTGATCAAACCCCTGAAGATTCTGTCATCAGCCAGATGTGGATTGGGCTGTGCATTTCTGGAGATGTTGCTCCTGATCCTGACTGATTAAGGTCTCCCAGTCACGAAGTCCAGGATCCAGTTGCAGAGGGAGGTATTCAGGCCCAGCAGTCTCAGCTTCTCAATTAAATGATGGGGAACGGTTTTGAAAGCCGGACTGCAGTCTATGAACAGCATTCTCACAAAAGTGTTCTTTATGTCCAGATGAGTGAAGGCCAGGTGAGGGGTGGTGGAGATGGCATTATCCGTTGAGCGGTAGGGATATGCAAACTGCATGAGTTCGAGTGAGGGAGCAGCTGTGATTTAACAGCAGGCATTAAGCAACTTTAGACATATTAATAGAAGTAATTCATACATTGTCATCTAAAATTATTACTAATGTGAAAATAAAAGGAAAAGACATCCTGTCTCAAGCTATGAATCCATTACAATGGACCCTCTTACTGTACATTATTTAGTAACATTCAGTATCTAAGCGAAATATCTGTAGCTATTGCCAGTAGCTATTGTTTTAGAAAACATTTGGTCAAGTGAGCGTTCATAACGGTCTTACATATCTAAACTAACAATGTAATGTTTGTAGGGCCAGAACCATAAGCAAATTTGTAAAACTCAAGTTGGTAAGATTTTTGTGTATACCTCATAAACGTGTATGTTTTCATGATTTGAAACAAATTATACATTTTAAATTCTCTATATATATGAGAGAGCTACCACTGGCGCTAGAAGAGACAAAAAAGCCAAAGGTCATTTCATACTGAATTGAAGTTTTTATAAGCAAGTTTTTTCAGAGTTCTTTTTCAGAGTTCAGAGTTTCTAATGCTATTTGTTTAATGATTTTCTAAAAAGTGCATTTTCTTCCCATGTTCTCATTGTTATCAAAAATGTTACTCTTTATTCTGAGATTTCAGTGTTAAATCCAAAAAACAGATTTGAAAGTGAAAATACATTTTGATAAACTATAATTAAGAAGGAAAAATCCTGTTGGTGTCACGTCTAGAGACCACCAAAATGAGGTGCGTGTGCAGGTGTTCATATTCTTGCTTTTATTCAACATATACCAAAAACAAACATGCACGAGGTCCTACAAGCAAAGAAACTTTCAACTGAAACTTGTCCCCAAAAAGACGGTGGACTGACACACAACCATGAACACAAACCCTTTAAATATCTACAAAACAAAACCTCAAAACCCAGCTGTTACTAATACAAGTAAACCTCATCAACCTTTTTCAAAATAAAATGGCTGCTGGCCGGGACATGACAGTTGATCGCCCTCACACCAGCTTCTCATTGCTGCGAGTGTAAAAAATAAGAGAAGTAAAAAATATCGGATCACAAAACACAAGTATGAATCGTGAAAAGAAGGGCTACATTTACTGACCATTATCAGTAATTGTCGATCAATTGATAAGTGGATCCCGCCCTAAATATTTGACATAATATAAATATTTGTAAGATGTAAGATTCTTTTAAAGGAGTTTTGCAGACATGTATCGAAGAAAAAAATGTAAAAAATGTGTAATTTACTAAGAGTAAGGAAAGTTTGCCTGATGTCTTGGAATGAGTCTGTTCCATTGCAGTAGGCGCAAAGTGTTTGCCTCCTTCTGAGTGGCTGTGAATTTGACTTGATCCATACTCAATCCAGTCTGATTTTCTAACCAGTGTCTAAGTTAGTTTTCAAGATATTTTAGTTGTTATCCTTTGATATATAGGCCATTTTGTTCAGCTATGTGTCCTCGAACCAGTCGGGCTTATATAATATTATGTAACCCAATGAAACAGTTCTTTATAGGTGGATTTACTTTTGACTTCAGCCTTGTTAACTGCTGTCAGTTAACAGTGGGCAAATGGCATCCCAGAACTGAAAAAATTTTGCAAACTCTGCTTGCTTTTCCATAAGTTTCATTTGGTTAGAGTAGCATGTATGGACTGCATTGGTGCAACTTTCCAGTGACTTTGTGAAACAGACTAGATATCATAGCATAGGAGAAGTTGCATGACTAGTGTTTATTAGTCAGCTAGTCGTAACACACAGAACGTACCAATCATCAGTGAACAGCATTTCCCAGGCACCAGCATTTGTATGGGAAACATGAAACAATAAAAGATTCTTGCTATCCCATTATTCCTTAAATTAGTTTGAAGCCAGTTGCATTGGGCAGTGTGATCATATTTATCATTATTGTGATAAATTACACAATATGTCACATTCATTAGCATCCAAGGACTAATAATGAACTTTTTCCATTTGACCTTTTCCTAGGGTAGAGATATTCTATTTGCATTGTTTTATGTATCAAGAACAGTCATAATTCACATTTACTTGACTATTTGCAGCACTCTTTAACTTTACCTTATAATTTAACAGGCTGTTTAGTTTAGTTTAGATTTAATGACCTCATTGTGTTGTGATTGGCTGCCCTGTACTGTAGCACTTTCAAAAAGTGGTCTGTGCTTAAGACATCATGATGATGATGGGTTAAAACATCATCATGGATGGGCCAGGCTAATATGTTGTAAGTTGCCTGGGGAGAATGAGCTGTATGTTTAAAAATATTTACAGTGTTTATATACACATTTTCACATAATTGTATGTTTTCTTTCGTTTGGCCCATACATGTGCAACCAGTGTGAATAGGGCAAAGACATAGAGGGCTGGGAAACTCACAGATAATGTTAGTGGTTAGCTAGCTCAAATGTTAGTGTTTAAGTGATGATCAGCAGAAGCCTATTTGTCTCACCTAGTCGAAGTGACATATAAACAAAATTGCTCTCACATCTCTAGAGAAGGTCACGTACCAAACACATTCCACACTGGTTGTTATTTACATTAAGTTGAAAATTTGCTGTCTCAGTTTTATGTCTTTGCAAATTCACCCAGATTTCACACCGTCAGTGTGAATTTTGCATCAGTACAGCCTGAACGAGAGTGATGCAAAATTCACTACAATAGTACAGTACTTTGTGGTTAGCCAAAAACTGGTATAAACTGTTTTATACTCCTTTCTATTCACTGCTGTTTTACTGCTGCTATATTTCAAGTACTGTCCTTAACTAGTCTACTGTCACCCAGAGCACCAACCACAGGATTTATTATTCAACTAGTCAGCCCTGTGCAATCCTTACAGTATACTATTCAGCTCTGAGATGTTGTGTCCTGCCAAACCCTTACTTGAAAAATACTACTGGACAACTACAAGAAGATTAAATTATATAATTTACAAATTATTCAACTCTACCATACTTTAAACTATTCATATCCCTGTTTTCAGGTGAATATTTCTTTTTAGTCTTTTAGTACTCTACAGCCCTGCATTTGGGCCGTTACTGTGGAAAGTACTGTGGTTCTGCAGTGGCAGGTTGTTGTGAAATACGAAAGCAGCTGGTTTAAGAATGACAGGTGGACATTAGTAGCAGCAGGACCCTGACATGGGGGACTGCAAGAGAACACTTGCTGTGAATGGCTTTAGAGATAATGAAGACCAGCTCAGTTTTGCATCATGAAACTGTGGTTAAACAATATTAACAGCATCATTATTAGATATGAATGAGGTAATATGGTTAGGCCTGTCACCATTACTAGACCAGTCACAATGACAAATACTCTTCTGGCCCTTTGAAAATCATTACTTTTTGTGGTGTAGTTCTAGAGATGTTTGACAGTTTTATTCATGAACTTTTAAAGTTTGACTGCCACAGTTGATCTGTACTGTTTCAGCTTACTGGGGAAGTGGTTATATTGTAAAAAACACAGCTTAATCACACCCCATACTCTTACATGGGTTTATTACACAGACTCTATAGTTCATTTAGCATAACTAGCACTACTTTTGCTAAATAGCTGCTTTTTCCGTGAAATTAATACTTTTTTTATACACGGTCAAAAGTTTTGGGATGCCTGACCATTACACCAACAGTTACTTTAATGACATTGTATTCAAATACATAAACTTTAATATGGAGTAACATGGAGTTGTTCCCCCTTCGCAGCTATAACAGCTTCCACTCTTCTTGGAAGGCTTTTGAAACGTTTAAATATGGAAATTTGTGCACGTTCATTGTGTAGAGCATGTATGAGGTCAGACACTGACGTTGGACGAGAAGGCCTGGCTCAAAATCTCTGTTCCAGTTTATCCCAAAGGTGTTGGACGGGGTTGAGGTCAGGACTCATTCAGCCACGTCTTTATGGACCCTGCTTTGTGCACTGGGGCACAGTCATGCTGAATTAGAAAAGGTTCTTCTGTTCAAAATGTCTTTGTATGCTGAAGCATTGAGATTCCCCTTTACTGGCTTAGCCCAAACCCTGAAAAACAAGTGTGTCCCAATTCTTTTGTCCTTATAGTGTATATGATTGCTTATCATCCCATTTTGGTGTGTGCATGTGTGAAAGAGAGAGAGAGGGAGAGAGAATGGAGTGGGTTTGTGGATGGTTGTGGATAGACCATTTTTGTGAAGGGAAGAGCAAGACGTGATGTTACATAGTTTATTACAATAACAATAAATATGTTTCCCAGCTCTCACTGACAGAAAGACAGGAAACAGGGCTGAAGGTTGCAGATTAGGCAATGTTAAGGTTTACATTGGCAGTGACGAGGATGGACAGGATCGAGTTGGATCTTTTGAAGCAAAAATCAGAGAGGCAAGATTGCATTGGTTTGGACATGTGATGAGAAGAGACTCTGAGTGTGTTGGGAGAAGGATGCTGAGGAGAGACTCTGAGTGTGTTAGGAGGAGGATGCTTAGGAGAGACTCTGGGTGTGTTGGGAGAAGGATGCTGAAGAGAAACTGTGTTGGGAGAAGGATGCTGATGAGAGACTCTGAGTGTGTTCGGAGAAGAATGCTGAGGAGAGACTCTGAGTGTGTTGGGAGGAGGATGCTGAGGAGAGACCCTAAGTGTGTAGGGAGGAGGATGCTGATGAGAGACTCTCAGTGTGTTGGGAGAAGGATGCTGAGGAGAGACTCTGAGTGTGTTGGGAGAAGGATGCTAAGGAGAGGCCCTGAGTGTGTTGGGTGAAGGATGCTGAGGAGAGACTCTGAGTGTATTGGGAGAGGATGGAGCTGCAGGGAAGAGAAGAGGAAGGTCTAGTAGGAGGTTTATGGATGTGGTGAGGGAGGACATGCAGGCAGTTGATGTAAGTGACTGTTCTCTTTTTAGCTTGATTACTTGATTTTATTAATCTTTGATTTAAGTTTACCTTCTTGATAAGTTAACAGTGATTAGCTTCAGAAAATAAAATACGGTATTAAAATACAGCTTATCACGGGGGTTACATTCCAAGAGCACCCGCATATACTGAAAAACCATGAATGTGTGGGGGGGAAAAATGCCTATATTTATAGTGTAAAGCAGGGCTATTCAACTTCAATAGCAAGTGGGCCGAATATGAAAATGACTGGGTTCGTGGGCCACACAGAATATTTGTCAACTAATGGCTAAAAAATTACTCTTGATGATAATAGATGTTATATTAGTATGAA
>JBBJLS010040000.1:0-13979 GCA_037577275.1 Bryconaethiops microstoma
TGCCACCTACTGGCGTAACACTTCTGCTGCCTTACACATACATGAAAATATAAGCAAGAGTGTGTGTTTACTGGTTAGTACACTGCTGTTTATTTAAAATAAACGAAAACAAACCGTGATGTCAGAACTATAGTGTGAACCGAACCGTGACCTTTCTGTACCGTTACACCCCTACTAGACAGTAATCAATCAGCAAAGATTCATCATTCTACCAATTGTTTTAAAAATGACCCTATTCACCTGACTGACTGATACATAAGATTATATTTCTTATGCATGTACATATGATGCATGTATTTAAATATGAAATTGAAAAGTAAAATGAAGTAAAATCAATGCATCACTTTTTTGAGTATGGAAGCAATATGGACTCTGGAGCTCAACATGCTCTGTACGGGGCCGGGGAATACTCACGTGTCTCGTATCGCCCAGCAGAGATCTTTCTCCGTTACGGGCATTTCCATGTGATGAGCGATGCCAGTGGCCAGGCGGTACACATAGGTTCTGGATACGGCCCAATAGCGTGCGTGGAAGTCACTCGACACTCGATAGGCTCTTGTGATTCTGTTTCATAGGGAATACATTCAGTCACTTTATGCACTAACTTTATGCATATGTAATATAAAATGTAACTGTGATATACTCTGACAAAGTTATTCCATTAATATTCACCAGAGCGACATCATATGCACAAAGTACCATGACGCAATTATACGAAATTATGGAGATGCAAATCACATGTATTGTGAAAATAAGATAACAAATTTAAACACAATATTTAATACATATAGCAGTTATATTTACTACATAATACAATTATATTTAATTTATTTGCTGCGATTAACATACCGGGGAAAAAAGAAAACAATATATAACATGTGCAATTACGTTTGGACATGCCAGATTTTATGTTTTTTGAGCCAAATTCAGCTGAAACTGTAAGTGCACTAAATCTTTGAAGAAATGATTTAAGACTGATCTGTTAAAATCACAGGGGTGAGTGGCATTTGACCCACCACCATCAAAGTGTAGGAGTGATGCCCCACTACTGTTTTATTGAGTTAAGATACTTAAATTGATTCCTGGAGCCTAATTTACATTTATTGTATTACATGAAGGTGTCCATTAAATGCTAAAGGGCGCATATGCGCATTGCAGCCTACTGTGATATCAATACGGCCACTATCACTATATCACTATAATGAGTAATATACTATGCAGCCCTTTTCAAAATTTAACAACCTCCCAGCAAGAAAGAAGAGTTCCGATAAATTCTTTAGTTGCAGGCTTCTATGGCTCATTATGAAGCACTAAGTCACACAAAAACGTTCTGACTTAAATGTCTGTAAGAAATCACTGAAAGCTGTTCAGATGAACGCTCAAATGGGTGATTTCAACATGATGCTAATGGGCTTTTCAAAGTAAGCTCTGGTTCTCCATGTCAATGAAGAGCAGTCTTTAGGGCAGACAGTGTTATTGATCACCAGACTCAGGCTTGGTTCAAGTAAGGCAAACATGCTTTTGATTCTGCTGAGACAATGAAAAAATAATGGAGGCTGGCAGCTACTTCTGTTTATTAATTGACCAGTTTTTTGAGTGTCTATTCAAATGACCATTGTTCAACCCAGCTCCAGTGTGCTAACGTCTCTAATCTAGCCAATAAGTGCTGCAGCAAATAAAGAAAGTTTAGATAGAACTAAATTCATGCAATTTTCTGCATGAAGCCACAACACAAAAACCACTGACAGGTGAAGAGAATAACGTTGATTATCTTGTTTCAAAGTCACCTGTCATAAGGGGAGACGTATAAGACAGTAGACGAAAAGTCAGTTCTTACAGTTACTGTGGCAGAAGAAGGAAAATGGGCAAGTGTAGAGCATCTGAGCTACTTTGACAGGAATCAGAATCAGAATCAGAAAACCTCCCGGAGGAAATTGCTTATGTTATGCACAGACACACAGAGACTCAAAGACAAGAATATAAACTCTAAATAAATCCAATAAAGACTCTCAGGAAAATAATCAATTTGAAATACACTATGATAGCATACAAAGATGCCAAGCTATTAATACTACAGATAAGTAACTTGGAGTTAAGTGATTTACTAGTAATGACAGTGGGTCAGGAGTCTGTTGTTGCACATAACAGAGATCAGTAGTAAATCAGTAATATTGACATAAGTACTGATATTCACATGGTAAAACTACCGCACATAATAATAATAATAATAATAATAATAAGATATTGTACATAAGGGCGAATTGGTGTTGCCTACACCAGTGGGACAGAGCATCTCCAAAAGTGGGGAACTTGGTGTTTTCTGGTATGCAGTGGTTGGTATCTTCTAAAAGTGCTTCTAGGAAGGACAACCAGTGACAACCTTTGAATGTAGGAGGCAAAGGCTAGCTCAACTGGTCTGATCCTAAAGAGGTGCGACTGTAGCACAAACGATGTTACTGTAAGAATGTTGTAAGAAGCTAGCTGCATTCGGGGAGTGCCCATTCTAACCCCTGTGCACCATTTAAAAGCACAGCAAGCCAGAAGACCCAGTCTGATACAATGGACAATGTTCTGCTGGGAAACCTTGGGTCCTTCATTTATGTGGATGTCACTTTGACACGTACTGCTGCCTAGCTAAACACCGATACAGATCAGGTTTCATTGTAGTGGTATTCTCCAGTGGCGGTGGCCTCTTTCAGCAGGATAACACCCTGCCACACTGCAACAATCGTTCAGGAGTGGTTTAAGAAATATGACAAAGAGTTCGAGGTGTTGACTTGGCCTCTAAATTTCCCAAATTTCAATTGGATCGAGCAACTGTAGGATGTGCTGGACAAGCTCCATGGAGGATCTTATGACATACAGGACTGCTAATGTCTTGGTGCCAGATACCACAGCAAACCTTCAGAGGTTGTATGGGGTCCATGCCTTGATGGTTAGTTTTAATGTTATGGCTGATTGGTGAATAAAGGTGTGGCACGGTCAGCTACCTTTGGAATGAGCTGGAGTGGCATTTGTGATCCAGATCTAACATCAGTACCTGACCTCACTAATGCTCTTGAGGCTGAATGCAATCAAATCCTCAAAGCAATGTTTAGCCTTCCCCCAATAGCAAAGCTTATTAATGCAGCCAAAAGGGGAAAACTCCTTATCCATCCCAAATACCCTTCATTTAATAAGAAACAATGCCTGAACAGGTGTCCACAAACATTTATAGTGTAGTTTTTATTAACTAGCCATTCTTGGACGATGTAAGGCTATGACAACGATTTTGGGGAGGAACATGATCTTGATAGACACAAATGAAACTGCCTAACTTTGTTAAATGATTCAACACATCTAAATTAAAGTTATAGATATGACTCTTCTGAGGACATACTGTACTAACACAATTCTAGATAATCTATGAAGTGCTGCATACAAATGTTGTCAAGTACATCATTGGTGGTCTTCATCATCATTATTATTCCATGAATTAAAAGCTATTGGACATTCAGCCTTGAGACCCCATGGTCCTTATATAGACCCACACAACAGCTTTTACTCTACATTAAACATTTATACAACACAATCCCATGAGGCCTTAGGAAATGACCAGTCTATCACCATGGCACCAGACCCCTCCACACAATCTCTTTTATGACGAAGAAGTGAAGGGGGTCAAGTCACACTACAGCTGACATTATTGCCCTCTTCGGGGTTTCTATTGAACGCAGTCTATTGAAGGCAATGAGAGTTTGAAAGCAGAGTTACTGATTGAGCACATCTTCAAAAGCTGCAGAGCTTGTTGACATTGCACCCACCCACTCGACTGAAAAAACGTAGTCCTTTCATAAAGCATCATTATCCAAAAGGCTTTCACACACTGATTAAAGTACCTGCTGTGTGTGTGCCAGTAATTCAGCTAATGCTTGTTTAGGCACACTGTTATGTGATGTATCTGGTTTAACTGTCTTGCAAACCAACCAGACATTCTGGTGTTTTTGAGCTATACTGAATTCACCACTGCGGCTAACCCAGTCTACCTTAAGAGGCCACCAAATCTTGAGGCCTAAAAAGTCAAAATTGGTCTAAATATAAACAAGCAGCATTAAAGTTTAAAACTCCTTTAGACCCTGTGAGCACTTTGGATTTAAAGGGTCAGTTCAGAGGCTTAAAGTACACTGACTCTTTGCCCTATATGCCATTCACTACAGTTTAGCTATTCCCTTAAAGTGCCAGGCTCATTAAATGCTAACGCTCTCTTTATGGACCACAGCGCAAACTACCTGAGTAATTCTTAGGTTCTAGTGTATAACAGAAATTTGGAAAGGCTAGTGGCTTCTGGCTATTTAAAGGGTTAAAATTCACAAAAATCTATGAATAGTAATTTAAGGGACTAGGAACCATCTTGCTGGAAAAGTTAATTCCAGCTGCTCACTTATTTAAAACGGCAATCAATAGATAACTAGATGTTTTCTGTAAACAAACACACAAAAATGATCTTAACTTGCTCACAGTATAACTTTACTGTGAATTATAGAAGTGAACATGTAGTCAAATTCTTCAGAGGAATGGAGATATCTGATCCAAGATCAGTACTCCTTATGACTGTTTTGTGAAAACTGGCCCTGGCATCCTGCAGCGGTGAAGTTTTGCCATTCTTAATAGCTCACAATAAGTCATACTGTCTCCTTAATAGCATAGACAAGTCTGTACCATCTTAATGAAGAACTGGATTGGTTTGAGCAGGATAAGAGTTGTTCTGGTGATGCATGTTTACAGAAAAGATTTGGGTGACTATTGACTTCCAGTGTATTACTGAACTTCTTAGCTCAATAAACTGAAGAAGACTCTAAACATGTCTCAGTTGAAAGACAACATGGATAAGTGGAAACCTGTAAATTGGCTTTTTCGCCAAACTATTCCTTTAACGCCAACATCTCTAAGCCCCGACACCATTACTGATTTTATTGAGCTACAGAATATCTGGAGAAGGCTCACAAAATTCCACGATACTGACTTCACAGCAAGGAGTGACAACGCAGTTTTAGATTTATATGAAATCTTCCTCTGATATCAATTCTTTAGGGCTGTAGGGATATGCTGGGAAACCAATCCGGCCAGTAACGGCCTAAAACTCTCCACTGCTCCACGCCAGGCAGTCACAACTCGAGTGTGCTACAGAGGAATCCCTGGGTTGATATTAATCATTCACTAGCTGCTGGTAATTGCTGCTAACAGGAACGCTGAATAAAACATAAGCAAAGCTGGCATGTGTGCACAGTGCTCGTGGCAGCCTGTATGACTTTAGTCCGCACACAGCAGGACCATAAAAGTTATGAAAAGGAAAATGAAACAAACCATGGACTACAAAACGATTGGCCAAAAAATTCCAAAACATGACTGTTCTCACGCATCACTCCACTATTGTAGACCCTTCACTGGGTTGCTGTTGCTACTTGCACCTACGAAGCCAAAAATGGTCCATCTCTGTCTTACCTGTCAGCACTGATCAGTCCACAGGTCACAGCTCGTTCTCTTAGAGCATCAAGCACAGTTTAACTTGACCCACCTCTTCTCAAAAGTCAAGGAAGTACATCAAGTTTCCTCAGCTTTGGCACTGAAGTGGTGGCACAAACTTTCCCTGATAGTCAGAACTGCTGAGACCCCCAATATATAGGAGTCTGCCAAAAGCTGTAAATGTAAATTTGTTGAAAATGTCAGACTTGTTTGAATACTCTCTTAAAGGAATATTCTCTTTTTTTTAAATTTATCCTTTGTGTGCATATGATATTGTCCATTACTGCAAGCGATGGCATAAATGCCTCTTTGAAAAAAATATACTCTCCAAAACTGGTGGGAAAAACAAGTTACTTTGCTTAGCATTGGTGTCCTAGCACAATCAAGACAGGAGCTTGTGCAAACCAATACGATGGTCAGGAACTAGGAAAGCTTGTCCCATCTTTTCAAGAAGGAATTCACAGCTTAATTATCCCTGACTGTTTTCATAAAACTGCTTTTCAAAACTGTATTCACCTTCCTTACAGAACGCCCAGTGGCTTCTATTAAATGTGTATTTCACACCAACTGTGGTGACCTAAATATTCCTTTAAGACGGTCTGTGTATTCCCAGAAACACTGATAAAAGTGAGGCTGATCCGCAGCAATGCCACAATCATCTGTAGCCACAAGTCCAAGTCAGTATAATTGGCTTTGCTCTCACTGGGATGCTCTGGAGGCCCTCCCTCACGGTTCAACACTGCAGATTTTACTGTGGAGCCATGACCTGATAACAGCTCCGAGCTCTCTGCACCTCTAATGTATTCACATCTGCTGGAGAACCCCATCACAACATTAAGACATTCCCCAAAACCTCACACCTGCAGGGGTTTACAACCCAGCCTGAATTTATAGAACCATATAGATATACGTCACCTAACAATGATCTGTCGATTATTTTTTTTTACAATTAAAGGAGCAATAATTAAAAAGAAACCAAACTAAAAAAAACAAACTCAACAATAACAAAATGTATCATATTTTAGGCTATATTATCAATCCTCATAAACAGATAAATATATAACTTGCGTTAATGCAACTTAATGCCAACAATTATTTTATCACGTGTTAAAACGTTTTAAAGTTTTTAAAAAAACTTTTATTTTGAAAGTTTGTTGCTTTTTTGTGTTTTTGTGTTTGTGGGTGCACGCAGCAGGCATTGCTCTAGATCTTGGCTGGTTTTTACGGGGGTCACTACTTCTGTCTACATTACATGGACAAAAGTATTGGGACGCCTGACCATTACACCAACAGGGACTTTAATAACACTGCATTCAGATACATAGACTAAATTAAACCGCTTAGTTGCAGTTCAGCAGTCGCAACTTCAGTCTATCGTGGAATTTTTCTGAGAACAGAACTAATAATTGTTTGCGGAAACCCCCGAACCTACGTGGAAACTGCAGATATCCTCCACATTTTTTGGCTTTTGAGATGTCCGGGTTTATGTTTGGGTGCGGAAGTTAGCAAGGCAAACGCACCTGAACGGAATGAACCTCCGCTGCTCAGCGCTGCGCCCAAACACAAACAACCAGCATGAGGACCAAAGAAAGCGCGCGTGCATGAATTACAGTACAGTCTATACAGGGGTAACGTCTGTATTTTATAGTCTAGCACTGCGACGGCAGTTCAGTGTAAATTGTACAGTACAAATACGGCTTTACCTTTACATTTAAAGTATTAAGCAGAGTTTAAAATTTTGGGAGCATATTTGGAGGCATATTTTGAGACCATATTTGGGGGCATATTTAGGGTTAACACTATAAAAATAGGCATTTTGTGTGTGTGTATATATATATGTAAATGTGTGTGTAGTGAAGTGGGTAATGTCCAAATGTCCCACAATGTGAAAACACCAGGCTATAGCCTGTGGCTGACAGCAGTCATCACCCTACCTTTTTCAACCCTTCTGTCCTGTGGTTATGTGACTCCGGAATAGTGGAATAACATATACTCAACCAACACTATAACGCTCTTTACTGTAAAGCATGAGTCCGCTCATTGCAGACAGAGTGGAGTGGAAGTTATGGAACATTCATGTCTTTTCTTTGCTTGGAAATAGATAACAACCTAAAGGCCCAAAGCACGGGCGAAGCCATATCATGTGTAATTGTAGGGTTGAGAAAATAAGGAAAACGCTTGGCAGGGAGTGTAATGGTTTTGATTAGATATAATACACTCAAAGAAAACAAGCCAAAAAATGCAGTTTTTTATTTATTTTGATTTTATTTGATCTATGCTCATTTTGGTTTACTCAAAGCTATGTCCCTTGTTTATTGCTCTATGAAAGACCAGTCGGAGAATATTAAAATATGCATTATCATGTTGGTAATATTAATTAATAGAATTTTAAAAATATATCAAATTGATATTTTATTTAATAAATAAATTTAATACAGTAATTGTTACAGGGCCTAGTAATACAGTTTGAGCTTAAACAGATTATTTAGACGTTCTAAGATATTCCCCAAGTGTTTTGAACAAATGAAGGGGAAAGATCTTTGCACAGTATCTTAAAAATGTAGAAACCCAAAGAATTACATGTGCTATTATACTTTATACACATAAATACACCGTCTAATCTTATCACTATATAACAGCAGGCATATTTTAAGAAGATGAGAAGACAACAGGGCTCCAAGACAAAGGGGGGGGGGGGTGTAGATAAAGCAAGAGAACGATAACCTGACATAAAACGGACTAGAAAGTGTCTACATTTAGCTTTTTGGGCAGAAACTAGTGACACGGAACTGAATACCATTGACTTACATAAGAAAAATAATAAATGCAACGCTTAATTAGATCATAAACAACAATTATTGCCAAGACATACGATTGATTTTTTGACGATTATAAGTGCAAACTGCTTGGGTTGAATTGTTACTGAGAGGCTTTGTGTGTTGATGGGATTTTGCATTGTTTCCTACACTGCTCTCAAAATTCACCACTGTATTGAAAAAAAAATAAATAAAAAAGATTTAGTGGAAGACAAAAGCCAAGAATTAAGTCACTTCTTGGCTTACAATATTGCCTGTTTATAAATAGGATATTTATGCACCCTACCCAAATGCAAATTAGAGATATATTTGGATTCCTCTGGTTTCTCACAATCCAAGCATGCACTTAATGCAGGAAGGAGTCAATTTAAAAATATATGCTGATTCTGTCAGAATGAAACACAGTATTGTCTTTTTTGTCCATCATTTTTAAATATCAGCAGCTGTTTACACTTTGTCAATATGTCATTAGAAAACAGTTCATTCATAATCATTCATAATAAAAACTCGGAACTTACTCCCTTCTCCTGTATAGTTACCTTTATTGAGACATAAGCAATTCAAATACAAGAAACATGCTAACCAGAGGTGCCACATCTAAATCATGATATGGACATAATTCTAGTTTTGCGATTATATCGCCACAGTCAATGGTGTCAAAAACACTACATGGTATGAAGCTCATTTGCATACTGCAGTCTTTTGCAGTATCAGTATCGCAGAGACCGATATTGTGATGACGATTAACAGACGATATATCATTAGGAAATCATGCAGCCCTTGTGAAAATCTGCGCTGTAATGATACTAATAATCACCAGATGAGCTGAACCAGGTGCACTAAGAGGAGCAGCTGATACAAAATCAGTGAAAATGGAAAATATATGGAACACCTTAATCCCATTCAAATCCTGGTGGGATGCAGCAGCTCACAGTTTAGTGTTTAGCTTGTGGCAGCATCTGCTCTTACTAGACACTATGCTCTGGAGCAAGGAGAGAACTAATTAGCAGTGGCTCTTGGGCCACTCTGCAGAGTTTCAGTCTAACCCTAAGCTAACACACCTGATCCAAGCCTTCAGGGACATTTGAATACTGGCGCCAGGTGTGCTGGATCTGAGTAGCAGATCTCCAGGAACAGGACCAAGCACTGCTGGCTTATACTATAAAAACAGCCTCTATATTTTACAGCAGAGGTGTGGTTGGTCCTCTGGTTGTTAGGGAGTTGCCCCTGCAGTCAGAAGTCTGTGGGTTTTAATCCCAGGATTGCTAGAGGTACCACTGAGGTACCCTTGCGCAAGCTATCGTACCCACACACACTGCTCTGGGGGCGCAGCGTCGCTGGCTGGCCGCTGGTTCACTAGGTGAATGGGTTAAACGCAGAGACAGAATTTCACACTGTGTGTTGTGTTCAGGCGTGACTATAAGGGGCCGCTTTATTTTACTTTACAACTGTAGTTCTGGGGGCTGATGTCCAGCACAGATTAGTGGACGTGCTTGAGCAAGGAAAACACCAAACTGCCACCCAGGACTGGAGTTAAAAGCCCCTGTTTTGCCACATTAAACCAAACTCATAAAAGCCCATCTTTGATAAACAGAATGAACAGCAGTCTCTTACCTTATGGGTTCTCGTTTTAAATGGAAGTTTAAGGCTTCGGTCAGGATTTTTTCCGTAAAGGGAGGTTTGTCCGCCTTCCGCAGGATGTCTAGATGTGCAGAATTACGGAGAGCATGTACACCTGTGTCTGTGCGACTGGAGATGAACAGTGTTGCTTCATTCAGAGGCTTCAGTCTTCGCACTGCGTTCTGATGAGAAAAGAAAACTCAAACCATGAAAACGTTTGACACAGGTCTAAATGTAAACCAATAAACGCTCTTGTACATGGAACCTGTAATGGGTCCCCTGAGCCCTGTGTTTGCAGCAAGAAATTGTTCAGATATTATACAAATAAATGACTGTAGTTATTTATCTAGCAATTAATCATCCACTTAAATTTCACGATAACAGGCCTAATTTAACCCATAGTATTGAAATGCTAGAGAAAATCATAAACTGACTTTTTACTTTTTTATTTTTATTTTTATGGCATTTAGCAGACGCTTTTATCCAAAGCGACCTCCATTCCCTAACTACAGGAGTCTCCCTGGAGTTGAGGGTCTTGTTCAGGAACCCAGCGGTGGTATGCTGAAGGTGGGATTCAAACCCACGACCTCTTGGTCCAGAAGCAAGTATCCTACCGACTAGACCACCACCACTCACTCCATGTTCCGCCCACAAATGTTGCATAGGAACCTGATGCAGAGCAAAGGGGACAAATATGATCCCCTAGCAGCACTGAAAAGACAATGAGCAGCACATACAAGAAAATGTGAAAGCATAGGAATAATTTCAAGTCAAATCCTGTGTCAAAATCCAAACAGCTGTTTTCTTGCCTGCTGCAGTACTTTTCGGAATACACGGAGAATTGTTTTGAGATGTCTGCATGTCTCTCTCACAACAAGCAGATTCTTGGCTGGCGTTATGCTGGCATTGACACAACGTGGATATGGTTTCTGTTCATGAGAACATCCAGAAACTGTGTGGTTTAGGAACTACAGGTCATGAGAGCTTATGGAAATCTTGATCTGTGCATTTCTAATCAGATTTTTTGTCCTTAAACAGTCCAATACTTTCCAAACATGATTTCTGTGACAGTCTTCTATGTTCAGTAAGCCAACATTCTGTGCCCATATGGTACTGCACCACAGAGCCAATTTAGTCCTGGCACAATACAATTTTTTTTCCTTCTTTGTACGAAGACACATGTGTGTTCGGATTGGAGTTCTCCTCTTTGAGGTGGTCGGCACACTTTTGTGGGACATTTGCGTCCCACAGCTTAACACATTTGTCTAAGCGCTGCCTCTGCGCCTCACACACACTTGAAGACCAGCCAAGGGACCACATGAAAGAAGTCTAGTGCCCTGCCAAACAGGAAAAGCACTGCATATGCATGTAACCATCAGAGGTTTTCTCATTCCAAAGGAATTGTGCATTTATGCATAATGGCAGCGGATGAAGAAGACTGCAGATGCTGTAGGCCATTTATTCTGTTGGTCATTTTGGATGTAGAAAAAAAGGAACAGAGTTGTAAAACAACCACATCCGATGGTTTCAGTCCAGGGCAGAATGACAAGCATGTGAAGGGCAGATTTTGCCATGTCAGAAGGAACAGTGAAAGCAGGTTACACTTGATGAACATTTCTGACTTCTGAAACTGACCTCTAAGTGATTCTGGATACCCTCCACTGCCTGGTGGGCTGGGCTCTTCATCACCCCACTGTTGGGAGAACACAGAGTAACATGAATATACTGAGTGTGTGGCATGAAACTACCTTTACAACAAAGCATTCATGTTTCACTGTGTTCTCCCAACAGTGGACCATGAATATACTGAGTGTGACATGAAACTACCTTTACAACAACGCATTCATGTTAGATGTGACAGACCTGTATTTGGTGCCGATGTACTGAAAAAACAGGAGATAACGAGCACTGCTGTGTTGCATGGTCTTTTTATTTGTAAGTTCTGAGGTAGCCTTAAAGTGTTACAGAGAATGAAAAGGTCTAACAAAGAACATAACTGGCTCATAAAACGAAACTCAGACGAGCAGCTGAAACCTAATAAAAGCAGGTCTGCGTCTGGTTTCAGTTACAATTCAAAACCTCCAATACAAATCCTGACTGAATAAAGTCCATGCTGGATGATCTAACAAGCCGGCAGCATGGCTGCGGATGATATCCGCTGTCTCCACACTGCCTGTACAAAAAAGACCTGCTTCCAAGGTACTGTGTTAAATTCGTGTAAGCTTGTGGATCGTAAACACACTAATAAACAAACAATGGTTTATATATTCTTGGTATTCATTATTGTTTATATTTCTCAAGAAGGCATGGCTAAAAAATAAAAGGCATTTCGTACTGTAGCCACCACCTCTAACGAATAGACCGTTTTCACTGTCCTTCAACAGGCAGGACCCCACCCCTGCTACTGTCGTATGTTATTAATATTCCAATTCTTGCGCTTGGATTGGCTGATTCGGCGAGGAATATGTAAATATGAACTACTACTACAGCCAATCAGAATGGACCGGGGCGGGGCTTCTCTGAATAAAGGCGGGAAATTTGTAACGTTTTAAATGATAAGCAGCCTGAAATGAATTAGAAGAACAATATAAAAATATAGAGTCTAAATAAGTCCAATGAAAATAAAAATCTGTATAAAGAAGCCTCAAAAATACACTATGGTACATACACAAATGCTGGGTATAAATACTATAAGTGTAAAGTGACCATTTGTCACATATGAACATGCCAAAGCACAGCACACAGTATAAACAGCATGAAACTCTTCCTCTGCATTTAACCCATTCACCCAAGTGAAGCAGCTGGCACACAGGAACACAGCACCCAGGGAGCAGTGTGTGGGGACGGTACCTTGCTCAAGGGTTCCTCAGATGTGCCACTAGCATTTCTGGGATTCAAACCCACAACCTTCTGATCACAGGGCCAACTCCCTAACCACTAGGTCACCAGCTGCCCCAAGTAAAAATAAATAACTTCCAGTTTTGTGACTTACTAACAGCATAGATGGTGGTTAGGAGTATGTGGCGACCATTAATCGGGAGCAGCCCAAAGTAGAAAAAGAAGCAGGGAAACACAGCAGAAAAATCTGTTCAACGATCTGCGATAAGCAATAAGTCACAAACTAGGCCGGCCTTAGCCTGCCTGCCCATTATAATTAATGGAAATCACTAGAATGATCAAGTATAAATGGCAAATGTTCAAAAACACGCCTTTACACACCTCGTCTAATAAACCAGTTCAGTTACTTTAAGGTGCACACACAGCTTGTGTAATCTCCAAGGCTCGGTCAGTAAAGTGGGATGGTCTGGAGCAGCCACACATGAGCCTAGGTCATGCCAAGGTCACCATGCCAAAAGTCAAGTGTCGGCTAAAAGGGTATTAGAGCATCTCAGCTCTGTGCTATGAAGTAGTGGAACTGCATTCTTTGTAGTGTTGGAGCGCCATCCAATTCCTTTAGGATGAGTTGGAGTGGCATTTGTGATCCAGAACTATTCATCCAACACCAGAACCAGACTGTGTAATCGCCAAGTATAAATCTCACAAGTGTTCTTTTAGCTGAATGCAATGAAATTTTCACAGCAAGGCTCCAATATCTGGTATAAAGCCTTCCCTGAAGAGCAGAGGCTGTTTTCCCTGAAGCAAAACAAGGCTCCTCATTAGCATAATTGATTTCAAAAGCAACATTGGATGAGTTGGTGTCCACAAACTTTTGGACATATAAGGTATTTTTGACTATTTTAAAATGTTAGTACTTTTTCCTTCTTTATGAAATTTCATAAAATCTTATGGTTTCTCTGACTGCTTTGGTCATAAAATGTATCTATACCTATCTATCAATATATCTTCCAATCTATGCAGTTGTCTCTCTCATATAATTATATACAGAAAGACAAATGCATAGATGGGTAGATACATTGATAGATATAGATACATGAAAAACTGGAGCAAAATGCTTTTTTCAGTTAATTTAATATAAAATCATAAAATTAAAGCATAAAACATGGCATGGCAGGGTGTGGATCTGTAGTAGGCCAGGCTTGA
>JBBJLS010040050.1:0-13978 GCA_037577275.1 Bryconaethiops microstoma
GTTTTACTGACAGGCTGCAAAGTGTCTAAAGATACAAGGAGTTCTAGATAAAGGAGTTCCAACCACTCAGCATTCAGAACCACCAGTATACTGATCACCGCCTGATCATCTGGAATCATCTGCACCTGATTCTTCACTGGTTCAGGACTTAAGTTAGATGTGTTTTGTTCTGCTCGAATGATTCATATGTAGGTCACTGCTTAACAAACAGAAAACATTCGTCTGAACCTGGTCAGGTTCAGGGACTGGACTGAAAATGAGAGTCTTCAGGAAGCCTTGAGAACTGTTCCTCAAGACTACATTAAAATACAAGAGAGCAAAATGTGAAGAAATGAGGGGTGGAGAAAGATTTTTGCACAGTACTGTATGTTAGATGTGCAGAATGTTTTGCCTCTCCTGTTCTGGATATTTGAGGGACAGAAAGTGTAAATTTAAGTGTCTCTTCATCAAAATAGCTTTAAGGTTTCAGGCTTTAGGGAGGAATTTTGTGGAGTTTACCTTCTATGATCACATCGTTGGAAGCTTCTCCCTTTTCTCCTGGTGGTCCTGGGTCTCCTCTCACACCAGGCTCACCTGGATCACCCTTTTCTCCAGGAGGACCTGTGAGAAGAAAAATACAAGTAAAATACGAGGATAAATGAGTCATGTCCAGAGGTGGAGAGAATAGTGAAGACATCTAGATGTCTCCACTGTAACTCCAATTCATTTCAGTATATGAAATATTAATGGAAATATTAACAAAAAACTCGAGTCAGAGTGAGCAGATTATTCATATTATTGTGTGTACATTAATATTCACTTGGATAGAATTCAAACACCTTCACCATTAGTACTCACCACGCATAAAAAAACAATGAAATTAATAAAATGTTAAACAGTAGCCGTTTAGCTAAGGTTAGATAACCAGTCGGCTCACTGCTTCCTCAGGCTGGGATCATGAAAAGCACTGATTGGTCGATTATTCATTTGACTGCATAATGCTTATTACAAAAGATAATTTATTTAAAAATACAGTTGAATAACACTATAGTAGACATAAAGCAACAATTAATTGCAAAATGATTCCATATAAACAAAATCTCAAATCTTAAAAAGAAAGAAACAGTCAGGAGGAAAAAAAAGATCTCTGGGGGAGTCACAAAAAGTCAAGGAGAAAAATAGAATGTTCTATGAAAAATTCGTTCAACAAAAAAGTAATGGAATATTTAATAAAAAGATAATTTTATGTGTTTTTATATATATATATAATATGCCTTCATTTTACCTTAATTTTGACCTACATTAAATTACCCCTGAAAATACACCAAACCCCTTAGTTTGAATTAAGTAACCATTAATTTGCGAAACCAACCTCTTAATTTTACCTTAAAATGCATTAATCTGGAACCCCTTAATCTTAAATTTAAGGCGTTAATTCAGCAGGTTCTGTTATATAAGGGTAGATTTGGAAAAAGTAAAGAAAATTCAGTAGGCCACTTAATGCAAATGAAGGGGTTTGGTGTATTTTCAGGGGTAAATTAAGGTCGGATTCTGTACATTTTAAGTACATAGTGTCTCGTAGTTAATTATTGTAATATTTAATATCATAAACATGATGCGTGTCCTACCACCACCAGGTGACGTTTGCTGAATATCTTCTGAAACCAGATCAACCACAGTGTCACCAAACAGCTGTTTCACTTCTGTTTCAACTGTTTATACAGTTGATTTTCCAGAAGCTGCTTAAAGAACTTTATTCATCTTCTCCTGACTCCTCATCACTCACTGCTTTGGGTACTCTAGTGGGAGGATTCAGGACAAAAAGCTCAAAACCACAGCTTTGACTGTGTCAGACCCTCAGAGGCCCTTCTGTTTGACTCCGTGACTGAAGCGTAATAACATTTCTCTTCAGTGATTCCAGAAAAGCTCCAGCCATAATGGAAGGATGTTTGAAATGAGGCCAGGCTTTCATGAAGGGCTGCTCGTCTTTTCTTGCTGCATTAAAACCACTGTGCGTATTCACTGAGTGCACAGACTTCCCACACTTTTGACGGGTCACTGGGAATGAAATGGTTTAATGGACAGAATTCACAAACCTTTCATGAATCACTGGGAATGGAATAACAGAATGAACAAAATTCCCAGACTTTAGAGGGGCCATTGGAATGATGCAATGGACAGAATTCCCAAACCTTTGACGGGTAACTGGGAATGGGGTGGTTTTAATGGACAGAATTCCTAAACCTTTAATGGATCACTGGGAATGAAATAATAGAATGAATAAAACTCTCAAACCATTGAGAGGTCACTGTAAATGGAATGGGATGGAATAAATGGTAAAATTCCCAACTCGTTGATTGATCACTGGGAATCATATGAGAAACAGAATGCCTGAATATTTAACAGATCTGACCTTTTTTCCCTCGTTTCCCAGGGGGTCCAGGAATTCCGTCTGTCCCGTTATATCCTGGCATTCCATCCGCACCGGGCAAACCTGAAATTCCCAATGAGGATGTCATTCTCTTGTTGGAACACAAACACCTTGCATTCAGTGTTATGGGATACATTTATCATGTAAAATATTCAGTTTTTCTTGTTTGGATCTTACCTGGTGGTCCAGGCGGTCCTGTTAAAGGCAGAAGATCAGTGTTAATTAAATGTATTCATGAAGTAAAGTTACATTTTTTATGTTTGGCTCCTGAAATACCAAACAGTACTGAAGGAAGCCACTAACCGGTGAGGCAGATTCCTTTAGTGCTGTTACAGATGTCCAACAGCACCTTCACCTGGAAAAACAGCAGCAGCTTCTTATTGGTTGAGGATAAATGTGGAGGATAGAATCCACATTAAAGGTCCTAAGCATATCAACATTGTTTTCCAAATGAAATTCCACATTCATGTATTTTCCCGGTTCTTTCACACACTGGACTCGGACTCTCACTGCCTGATAGTCTCCTGGGCGCTTCTTTTATTATAGAATTTATTAAGTTTTTTTTATTACACACCCTTTTTAAATAATATATACATAGAGTATAATGTATAGTACAGTTGTATAATGTGGCACAACTTTTTCACAGGCCAAATTTTACAAACAAAAAATGAATTGCCAAGTGAATTTATTGCAAAGTGAATTGACAAACAACACCAATATTTAACTCAAACAGGCTGCTTACACCAACATTTAATTTTGAGATCTTTCTGTTATTTTTATTTCTACAGTTTTACTTAACTTTTGGTAAAATTAGTTTTATTGTCATCAACATTTCATAAATATGTATGATTATGTCTGCATCATTATGTAATGAATTGCGTTTACATCTGATTTATATTTGAGTTTGTATTGATGTCCAAAAATGACAAAATTCCATCAAATTCAGGTCATATTTCTACATCTATTATATATAGAGATAATAATATGGCTCCTCTTTGATGCACTGATGAAGTCTGGAGCAAAAATTTAGAATATTTATTTCCCCAACACTTGAATATTTTTATAAAAGTTCTGTTTATTTTTTGGCTGCTCCTTCTTACCGGCACCATGGAGTAGGTCATCATCATCATCATTCCATCGTGTTGGACCATCCTGTGGTGGAGGTCTGGATCTGGACGCTCTGGAAGCTTCTCCTGTTCCCGATTGAGTTCTTGATGGCGCTCTTTGGGCAGATCTTCTCCGGCCCCCATTCCGGACTGCTCCGCCAGCTTCTCCTCCATCTCCAGCTGATCCACGACCGGCGCTTGCCTCAGCGCCTGGCTCCTCTTGTTCCTGGAGTACTGATAGAGCTCCTCCTGGATCTCCTCCTGACCTCGGCTCATCTCCGTCATGAACTCCACCACCGAGCTCTGGGCGATCTCCTCCAGCCGGGACTCGGCCCGTCCCAGCCGCTCGTCCAGCTCCCTGCTCTGGATCAGCAGCACCAGCAGCCCGGCCGAGTTCAGCAGGGTCAGCAGGCACACGCTGCCCAGCGTCCAGCGCAGGGTCCAGGGCACCCGGCCGCCGCAGTGCCGCAGACTCCCACCCCGACGGGCTTCTGCCAGGGGGTCCAACATTTTCATCTGCAGCTCAAAATAAAGTCTTTCGCAAAAATTCCAAACCCAAATTACAGATTTTAGGGGAAAAAATTAACAGAAATTCATTCTGGAATGTGAGATTTCATGAAAATACAAAACTTCAACAAAAATTCCAGGATAAGTCTTTGAGTTCTGAGAAAGAAATTGAAGGGTAGAAATAGAATGAGTTTCTTTGGGATTTGGATTGAAGGCAAAATTTCAACTCCTGAGACAAAAAGGACAAGAAGTATTTGGCAAAAAAGAAAAATTCCAATAAACATGAGAGTTATAACCAAGAAAAGTGAAAATAAAGAGACAGAAGCTGGAGACGTTCTCAGTCCCAGAAGGTTGGAGACGAGGTCTGAAGGTTGAGGAGGGGTTCGGGTGGTCAGTGTGGGCGGCACAAACGCAGCCGTTGTTCAGAAGGAGGCGGGCGGCGTGTTCAGTCACCTGATTTATATTCAGCAGGGTTTGTTCTCCAGCAGGCCGGGGGCCGACTGACATAATTCATATCTGAACAACGGCTGATGATGTGGAAGAGAGAGAGACAGAGAGAGAGAGAGAGAGAGAGAGAGAGAGAGAGAGAGACCAGGGTCTTTCTGTCCGCCCATTGTGCTCAGATGAGTCATTGACTAAACTGACATTTTTGCATTTTAGGATTGAGGTGGAGGGCTTACAATTATTAATAAAAAATAACATGAATCCACAGTAAGGCTGTTATATTACAGTTAGAGTTAGACCTGACATCATTATTACCTAATCATCTCTAACTGTCTTATATATGAAGGGCAGCTGGAGGCCTCGTGGTTAGGGAGTTGCCCCTGAAATTAGAAGGTTGTGGGTTTGAATCCCAGGACTGCTGATGGCACCACCCTTGAGCAAGGTACCGTTCCCACACACTGCTCCCTGGGCGCTGTGTTCCTGGCTGCCCGCTGCTTCACTTGGTGAATGGGTTAAAAAGAAGAGTTTCACACTGTTCTGTAGTGACCCGTGACTATAAGGGGCCCCTTTACTTTAATTTACTTTACTTTACTTTTATCACCCAAACACATTTTTGCCACAACTTTTAACATGCCATAACATTTTTACCTAATGTTATCAACAAAAATGAATGCCAAAATGATTTCTTGGAAAACAAAAACCCACATATCTTGAAAAGAAAGAAACTCTCAGGAAAAAGACCTTTGGGTGTAGAAACACAAGGACAAAAATATGTTACATTAAAAAAATCTATGAGAAAATTCTTAGGCTTTTTTGAAAAAATAGAAAACAATTTGAAAAAAAAATGCTGCAACAAAAAATAAGTAATGAAAGTTTGATTAAAAGTAGATATCAAGTAGATAATCACCAAGCACTCACCCAGTCACAGATGTTCACATGATCACATGATCACAGGTGTTCACCCAATCAGAGGTGTTCACATGATCACAGGTGTTCACCCAATCACCGGTGTGCATAATCACATGATCTCAGGTACCTGAAATGCCTGAGGGCTGCAGTTCGCAGGTAGATGTTCTAGGCTTAAAAACTCCGAAACCTACATACATTTAGGGTTTAGGGTGTTCTAATTCAGCCTCAAAGTGAAGCCTCTAAACTAAACTGAGTTAATGAATAGATGGACAGACACAATAATAACCGCTGTCACTGTTCGGACAGCTTTAGCTCACAGAAACTCTGGTCTAGTTTTATGATATAGTCCAAAAATGCACATTTTTATAATTAACCAACTTCATTAACAAAATTTAATTGATAAATTGCCCTGGAGCCTTTTGCATTTCTAATGACATTTTGTTAACACATTTGTTTTGAGTCACACTAATTTATTTAATTATTTGACTGTTTTATGTTTTATGTTTTATTTATTTTTTATTTTATTTACAGCTCTTCACAATAATCGGTCACATTTAGTGCCGATTACTGATGGTATCCGTTGACTCACGTGAACTATAAAATCTCAAAATGATCATTTCTATGAAATACATGCTTGCCTCTTTTCTGTCTTGTCTTTCATTTGGGGTGGGGGTGATGAATTTTGTTTGATTATTTATGAATGTATTTATTTTATCAGGCTGAACTTTTAACTTCTAAGGCAAAAATATAAGTAATGAAAATGTGCGAAAGAGGTTAAATCTGTTCTGCATTTTTGCACACATAACTCTCGGCTGCTAGAAAACAGTATCTGTCATAATATTGTATTCAGTCAGATTTGTACTGTAGCTATTGTTGATTGTACTAAATGTCCGGTTGTTTTGTTTGCTCTTGTGTTTTTTCTTGCACTCTCTTCTATTCGGTCTTGGTCTTGGTCTTGGTCTTGGTCTTGGTCTTGGTCTTGGTCTTGGTCTTGGTCTTGGTCTTGGTCTTGGTCTTGGTCCTGCACCATAATCCTGGAGGCACCGTGTTTTGTTTCACTGTGTGTGAATGGTTGGAATGACAATAAGACTACTTGACTTGATATCAAGTAGATACATTTTAAAGTCTGGAGTCGCTGACTCGAGTCACATTGGAGTAAATTAAGCTACAACTACACCTACGAAATAATGGTTCCCCAGACCAATACTGTCCAAGCCAAGAACCTCTGAACAACCTTTATTTTGTAAGTGTAGCTTTATTTACTCTGAGCCAGACTGTGTTTTTGTAGAAGCTTTACATTTATGTGGAGGTTCTTCACACTCATACATCTCATTTACAGTAAACGGTTCTTGAAGAACTTTTCCGTAAAATGTTCTTTAGTGAACCCAAAGTGGCATCGGGCTCTTTCTGGCACTTTGATGTCACTTTTTGTCCAGAGAAGGGGGGCAGAATTTGAGAGTTATGGAGGGGATTTGACCCAAATGTCTCCAAACATGAAGAGACAAGCGCAGAGTCCGGTTCCCTCAGGGAGAGAGAGCAGACAGTTCCTCAGCACACATCACTGACCCACTTCTGTAGGTCTGAGTTACAGATCTGATCTGAATCTGGCTGAAAGGACCTGTCAGTAGATCAGAACAGTGAACAAAGAACAGCTTAGCTTTGGAACTCAGCTGTGGGTTCCTGATGTCATAATACTTCTGAAATGAGTTATTACATAACAAATTACATAATGATCAGCTGCTGCAATGCAAGTACTAGTAAACCCAGGAGAAGCTACATACATTTCTTAAATTCTCCCACAATTAAGGTTTTAATACATAACCAGAGGTGGGTTTGGTGTTTAGAGTTAGATTTGTTCACTGTAGTGGTGAATGGAACCAGACATCTGCCTCTAAAATCTCTCTCACGGAAAGTTATTCCATGAAATCGTTATGGTTGCGCTGTCTGAAGTCAGAGACAAGTTTTGAGAAGCTTTTGGTCTTGAAACTAAATCCATTTATGGTGGAGTAATACATGCAGGGTGTCATGAAGCAAAATAATCCCCAGAGAAAACTGATTTAGTTCAGATTTACTATGTACCATTATCAACATCCATATAAACAGACATCTGGTTCCATTCACCAGCACTGTAGCAAATGTGTGTGATGTGTGTGCAGCTCTTTTCCTTCAGGCTGTGGGTTGGTGAGTGAATGTGGGTCGATGAGTGAAGCTCTTAGCCTGGTAGCTGCTTGTGGACAGATTGGGGGGTGGGGGGTTGTTGGGGGGTGCTGTGGGGACTTCATTCTGACTCTGTCCGACACTAACACAGCTGTCGCTCACTGTAGCACCCATTATCACATTGTCCCAGACAAACACAGACGACAACAGAGAACCACAAATGAACACAGACATGCACAGATTGCCACAGATCACTATAAACACCTACAGATGACCACAAATCACTATAAACACCCACAGATGGCCACAAATCACTATAAACACCCACAGATGGCCACAAATCACTATAAACACCTACAGATGACCACAAATCACTATAAACACCCACAGATGGCCACAAATCACTATAAACACATACAGATGACCATAAATCACTATAAACACATACAGATGACCACAAATCACTATAAACACATGCAGATGACCACAAATCACTATAAACACCCATAGATGGCCACAAATCACTATAAACACATACAGATGACCATAGATCACTACAGACACCCATAGATGATCATAGATCACTACAGACACCCACAGATGACCATAGATCACTGCAGACACCCATAGATGACCATAGATCAGTACAGACACCCATAGATGACCATAGATCTCTACAGACACCCACAGATGACCATAGATCACTACAGACACCCACAGATGACCATAGATCACTACAGACACCCACAGATGACCATAGATCACTATAAACACCCACAGATGACCACAGATCACTACAGACACCCACAGATGACCACAGATCACTACAGACACCCATAGATGACCATAGATTACTACAGACACCCATAGATGATCATAGATCACTACAGATACCCACAGATGACCACAGATCACTACAGACACCCACAGATGATCACAGATCACTACAGACACCCACAGATGACCATACATCACTACAGAAATCCATAGATGACCACAGATCACTATGAACACCCACAGATGACCACAGATCACTATAGACACCCACAGATGACCAGAGATCACTATAAACACCCACAGGTGACCACAGATCACTACAGACACCCACAGATGACCACAGATCACTACAGACACCCATAAATGACTGCAGATGAGATAATACAGATGACCACATACGACCACAGAGGAACGCACACAGCCACAAATGACCACAAATGACTACAGGCAACCCCAGATGACTCCAGTCAGCCACAGATCACAAATGACCACAGAGGACCACAGACAAGCACAAATGACCACAGAGGACCACAGAGAACAACAGATGATCACAGAGGACCACAGCCAATGACAGATTACCACAGACATCCATGGATGACCACAGATCACCACAGTTGAGAGGAGAATACAGACGGCCTCAGGCAATGACAGATGACCCTAGACAGCCACAGACGAGCACATATGACCACAGACAGTCAGAGGCGACAACAGATGAGAGGAGAATACAGATAATCAGACGACCACATGTGATTACAAAGAACCACAGAGGACCACAAATGACTACAGATGACCAGAGATGACCACAATGGAGAGGGGAATACAGATGACAACTGACGGCCACAAATGGCCACAAAAGACCGCAGCTGGTGGCCGCTGGTTAGGGTGTTTGCCCTGCGGTCAGTAAGTCATGGGTTCAATCCCCAAGACTGCCAGCGGCACCTCTCAGGTAACCTTGAGCAAGGTATGGTCCCCACACACTGCTCCCCGGGCGCTGTGTTTCTGGCTGCCCGCTGCTTCACTTGGTGAATGGGTTTAATGCAGAGAAGAATTTTGTGCTGTTCACATTGTGTGCTGTGGTGTGTTCACGTATGACAAAATGGTCACTTTACTTTACACTTTAAAGGACCATAAACAGCCCCAGACAACCACAAACGACCACAGACAACCACAAATGACCACAGGCGGCCAAAGTGGTTCATGCTGTATCTGAGGAGTGTGACATTTATGTGGCTGAATAAAGTGCAGTAATCGCTCTCACACTTATCCCTGAACCACAATAGCCTCATTCACTCAGTCTGAGTATCTCAGGCAGCCGAGGGGACAGTCTGTCTCCTAATGAATTAAACATCTCATTCCACTCTCAGAGCATTCCAGTCCTCCTCAGACTCTCTCTCTCTCTCTCTCTCTTTCTCTCTCTCTCTCTATCTATCTTTCTCTTCTCTGTCTCTCTCTCTCTCTTCGGACCCCCCAGTATCTATGTTTTGTGTTGCGTTGGGGGTTAAAGGTTAACTGTAGCACAAATCCTCAAACGTCACAAAAAACGTAATTCAAAGACCCCAACGGCACTGATGTCCACAGGGCAGACTGGGGGCTCACATGTTCTCCTCCCATTGACATTCAATGTTCTGGAACAGGGGTTCTGAAGGTCAAAGATCCGGGACGACAAGTGATAAGCAGTTTGCTTACAACATACAACCAAAAAAAATGGTGCTGTTTTCCTATAATTGTTTGCTTGTGAACCTAATCTACTCTCACTTTTGACAGTAAAGTGTAATTTGCACTGTAGTTTTATGAAAAGATTCAACAATAACCTCGATTACCGTAATTACTTTTATGCCTATAAAGTGGCAACGAGACATAACACCTCCTTCTCCGATGACTCTTATAATGATGCAGGTATTTCACTCAATCGTGCTCGCAGGACTGCACGTGAATGCCCGTTAGCCTTAGCGGACTTGCTAATGTAGATGCGAAGCCTGAGTACGGTGCGTCGGTTCATCTTAGTCCAGAATTGCCGTAAAATTTTCAAATACATTATGTTTTACAAAACCAATTATTTATTGAAACATACACTTAATTGCATTGCGTGAATGCATTCCTAATATGATGTATGGACTTGGTCCAAACTTTAAGAATTGCTGTTCTACATAGACATCTAGAATAATGTTCTTTCGTCCAGTGTTGTAGCACATTCTCCTCTCATTCCGTGTTCTAGAATATTCTCCTTTCATTCACACTGCTCTACATTGTCCCCCTTTCTGTCAGTGTTCTAGAATATTTTTCTTTCATCCACACTGTTCTAGAATATCATCCTGTTGTTGATAGTATTCTAGAATATCTTCTTTTTGTCCACAGTATTCTAGAAGATCTTCCTTTCATTCTCACTGTTCTAGAATGCCCTCCTCTTGTCCACACTGTTCTATTCAGATTCGGTAATATGTATTAACATTATTATGACAGTTTCACACACTGTTAGTTGTTTCCGTGGAGATATATTCTTTTATTCTCTCTCTCTGTCCGGTGCCCAGCAGAAGAGGACGGGGTCACCTCTTAAGTCTCGGTTCCTCCAGAGGTTCCTTTCTCTGCTGATATGTTCTTAAACACGTGTCTCTGCTCTCCTGGTGGTGGCACTGTGGGAGGTGTGGGTCTGTGCTGAAAGTGTGTGAGGTTGTGTTTGTGTGTTTGTGTTGGACTCCAGATGCTCTTGTATGTTTGTGTTGGACTCCAGACGCCGTCACTCGTTTGTAAGAGAAGAACGACGGGCTGTGTGTGAAGGCCGCCCTGGATCATCATCATCATCATCATCATCATCATTAGGTCTTTCACGATGCTGCAACAGACTGAGGGACTTTGTAATTTTCACAAAACTCCTACACACTCCACTAAAGAATTCTGAGAAATCATACAGACGTGTGATTTGTATGTGTGTGAGTGTGTGTGAGTGTGAATTTGTGTGTTGTTGGAGTACAAGGGAGCAGATTCTTCGAGGTCATGGGTGTGTGTATGTGTGTGTGTATGTGGGCGTGTATTTGTACGTTTGTCTGTGTGTGTGTGTACATGTGTGTGGCTGATCTTGATCTGGTCCTCAAACATTTTACATTTTTACTGCATCAGTCATGTGGGGGGCCCAGACCAATGTTTCCTCTCATTCACACCATTCTAGATTATTCTCCTCTCATTCACACTGTTCTAGATTATCCTCCTCTCATTCACACTGTTCTAGATTATCCTCATCTCATTCACACTGTTCTAGATTATTCTCATCTCATTCACACTGTTCTAGATTATTCTCCTCTCATTCACACTGTTCTATATTATCCTCATCTCATTCACACTGTTCTAGATTATCCTCCTCTCATTCACACTGTTCTAGATTATCCTCCTCTCATTCACACTGCTCTAGATTATTCTCCTCTCATTCACACTGTTCTAGATTATTCTCCTCTCATTCACACTGTTCTAGATTATTCTTTACTCATTCACACTGTTCTAGATTATTCTCCTCTCATTCACACTGTTCTAGATTATTCTTCACTCATTCACACTGTTCTAGATTATTCTCCTCTCATTCACACTGTTCTAGATTATTCTTCACTCATTCACATTGCTCTAGATTATTCTTCACTCATTCACACTGTTCTAGATTATTCTCCTCTCATTTACACTGTTCTAGATTATTCTCCGCTTATTCACACTGTTCTAGATTATTCTTCACTCATTCAGTGTTCTAGATAATGCTCCTCTCATTCACACTGTTCTAGATTATTATTCACTCATTCACACTGTTCTAGACTATTCTCTTCTTTACACTGTTCTAGATTATTCTCCTCTCATTCACACTATTCTAGATTATTCTTCACTCATTTGCACTGTTTCAGATTATTGTCCTCTCATTCACACAGTTCTAGAATATTCTCCTCTCACACTGTTCTAGATTATTCTCCTCTTATTCATGCTGTTCTAGATTATTTTCTCATCCATACTGTTCTAAAATATTCTCTCATTCACACTGTTCTAGATTATTCTCTCATTGATACTGTTCTAGAATATTCTCGTCTCATTCACACTGTTCTAGAATATTTTCCTCTCATTCATATTGTTCTAGAACAGCGTCCCCCAACTTTTTTTGCGCCACAGACAAGTTTAATGTAAAACAATATTTTCACGGATCGGTATAGATAAAACTGTAAACAAAGCCTATGGGCTTAATTTTTTATCTACTTTATCATGTGACCGAGACAAGGTTTTTTTTTAAAAATACAAGATCTTTCAGATTCTGATAATCAATAAAATATTTTTATTCTGTCTTTCTGTGCGGCCCGGTACCAAATGGCCTGGTGGTTGGGAACCTCTGGTCTAGAACATTTCCCTCTCATTTACACTATTCTAGAATATTCTTTCATTATCAGTGTTCTACAATGATCTCCAGAATGCTTATTGTTCTAGAATGACCTCTTCTCCTCCATACTGTTCTAGAAGATCCCGAACTCATAAACATTGTTCTAGAATTTTTCATTCCCAGTGTTCCTGAATTATCTGCTCTAATACAATCTCACATCATCCATTCTGTTTTAGAATGTTGCTATCAGTATGAATGAGAGCTTACAGAATTATCTGCACTATTCGTATATTTTTTGGATGTTTGCTCTTTTCATGCGGTTCTAGAATGTTGCTGGTCCTCACTGTTCTAGGATGTTTTAGGTCCTACTTGAATGTTTTCATGAATTGTTCTGGAATTCTCTCCCACTTTCCTGGAATACTCTCCTTTGTTCTGGAATGATTTCCTCGGTCACACGGTTCCAGAATGCCCCCCCCAGCAATCTGAAAGGTTCTCTTCTCATCCATACTGTTGGTACATTCTCCACAACTCTGCTGAGATACTCAAGGCCACGCTGAGCTGGCGGTGTTCCAGGTCTCAAGGTTCCTCAGGCTCTGTTTTGTTTGGAAGCCTTCCTTCTGTTGTTTTGGCGTGAGCAGGTCTGCGGTGGGGTATAAAAGCTCCCTGAGAGCGGCCCGCAGGCAGAAGAACTTCACCCGCGGTTACCATGGCGACCAAGCTGTTCCCACCAGGCCAGCAGGCGCTGAAGCCTGTACGTGTCAGTCAGGCCGTGATGGAGCTCCTGGAGGAGCAGGGCTGCAACGGGACCACCACGCAGCAGGAGAATGTGTGCGGGACCACGGCCACCCTGCTGGTGTGTGTGTGTGTGCTGATTGCTGTGTGGAACTGTGGAGAGAAAAAATCCTCCATACCAGGTTAGTGAAGCAGCGACCACTTCCAGAACCAGCTATAACATGAGTTATACATATGTTCTATGGGTTCTATGTCCCATAAACCAAAAGCTTCACTTCTGGTTCTGGACCCAGTCACTATATATATTGTATAATAATACATGTCTGTCACTACATATATTATTATATATTATTTTTGCAGGCCTAAGGCACCTGAAAAATAATATTTTAAAATGGTTTTGATGAGCAATGTTTTTTTTACATTAATATCACTAAAAATACTACATAAAATTTAAAAAAGAAAAAAGTTAATGTATGTTCAGTACATTAGTGTGTTCCTTGTGGAAGTCCAGTATTACCTGTCGTTTCCATCAGAATCCTGGTTTGAATCAGGAGCTGCTTATGGAGTTTCACAAATCTAAATATTTCACAATCCATG
>JBBJLS010040061.1:0-13977 GCA_037577275.1 Bryconaethiops microstoma
TGAATTATGAGTAATATTAGATTTGCAATAGACTTGCATGCGTTTTTTATTAAACCGCAGGCACCAATCAAGTAACTCTTTCAATATTTTCAATGTGAAGTCAGACAGACGCACACTGCGGCATAGATATAATGATCAGTGTCAGTCAGCTACCACTGTTCCTTCAAAAATGCTTAGCATATTATTATATGCTAATTATACCGTCATGCAATATACAACTAGCTTCATCAGAAAAACTGTACGTGCGGGAAAAACTAAACAGATTTGAAATCAGCATGAAAAACACTACAAAACCCGAGCCAGGCCTTCTTGTCATCAGTGCCTGACCTCATAAATGCTCTACAGAATGAATGGGTACAAATTCCCACAGAAACTCCCAAATCTTGTGGAAAGCCTTCCAAGAGTGGAAGCTGTAACAGGGGACCAACTCCATATTAAAGACTATGCATTTGAATTATTAAAGTCCACGTTGGTGTAATGGTCAAGTGCCGCAATAGGTTTGTCCATATAGTGTATGTGTGAGGAAAGGAGTCTTGTCTTCTACCATTGTATTACAGTTGTTTTTTTTCTCTTAGTGACACCTTTGTTTTTTGATCATGCTGTTTTAGACCACAAGTGCATCAAAAAGAGAGGAGCAGCACTTAACAGACTTCAGTTCTCAAATTAGTACTAAGAAGCTCCACTGCAGTTCTGTATATTTGTACTAAAGAGTTTTTGTTTTTTGGACCTGATAGTTTTGTACATACACTCGCTGACCTTTCCTGTACACAAATCATTATTTCACCAAAGCAACAATACTTTTACCTGAGTAAGGGTTTAGGCAAGTAATAGACTAGTAATAGTAATGTAATACACTAACAACATTTAGAGGTAGTTTTGTTAATGGCATCATTACCAGTTTATTTGTCAAACTTTACAGCAAACAAGAGTAACAATCTCTTAGGAACAAGGGGCTAAACAATTATTTATAACTTAAAATGACAAAATCATCACTAAAAGTCTCAACTGTTTCTTAAATTGCAGTATTATCTACAAATCTTCCCACTCTTCACTCTGTGTGAACAAATCCCAGTATCTGGCCATCATGTAACATGGCAGGAACTCCTCATCTCTGATCAGGTGGATGGAGCAAATGCCCACAAAGATTCCTTTTGTTAGTGACTCTGTTGAGAGAAACATCAGTGGTGCCGTTAATTAGCGTCGTAATAATATGGTTATATCCAGAAGACTACAGGCTTTGCTGACTACTGTGCTGACGTAAACGATGGAGCTATTCAATTCAGTCTATTCAGGACTTTTTGATAAGGGTGAGGTGTCACATATTTGTCATCTGACCACCTTCCTTTCTGAGCTACACCTCTTCTACCAGTGTTAGTAATAGCTCCTGTTTATTACTAATATTGAAACGTGTGCTTATGTTTAGAAGAGGATTGTGGGTGGGGGATGAACAAAGGGTGGCAACTTATGAAACCAACTTCTAACCACACCTTTAAAGGGAAATCCTGTACAACTGGGTTTCGATGCATGTTTTTGCAGATGTGTTGGTTCATTTCCTGCATTTGCACCACAGGTTAAAGAGCAGTTCTGCAGTGACTTAGATGTATCCTTCATCTGTCAAAATAAAATGTGTTTCACAGAATCATTTCATACCAACTGTCAGTGACTCTATCGAGAGGCTGAATGTTTTACATTTAATGTTAACTCCAGCGCAGACTGATGTACTTTGTAAGTGTCAAGCAATCAAGGCCGACTTAGTCTTTCCATAGCACTGCAGTGCAGCATTAAATTATTCATACACAGATGTCTTTTTTTTCTTGTACTGTCTGCTGTGAGGAACACTGACACGTAGGTTTGGTGCAGGGGGCAGGTATATTCTACTGCCTTCACTGTGCCCTTCCCACACCTAATAGTGTATTACCTTGACCATCGCTTTTTTTTTTTTTTTTAACCATCTTTTAACCTTAATGCATCTGTACTAAAACCTTGTTTTTTTCAAACACTGGTTAAGACAATGTAGGGGTGCATTTGTTATTTGAATGTTTTTGAATCTTTTTCCAAACAAAATCGGAACAGGAACACCACTCTAAGAGGGTCATCATCAGAGAGGCCTTGTGGTAGGAAGCCTGAGGTGAAAAAAAAAAAACACAACTATTTCCGCATACCTTTGAAAATATATCTGATATGTTAAGAGATTATAATGACCTATTTTTGCATAATGACAGAGGGTAGTAACAGGATGAAAAAAATACAGAAAACATTAGCTTTCCCAAGTAGTAGTATTACCATTTGTGCCAGTTCCAAAGTATTTTCTCCTGGCTGAATAACTTCTTTCCTGATGAGTTTGCCCAGCGTCATACTGTCATCAGTAGTTGCAGCCCTTTCTGATAGCAAAGCAGTGCGAGCTAAGCTTGAGCTAACACTCTGTGATATCAGGTCAGAGTGGATGTTAATGGCGTAATTATGTTCCTGTGCAATATAATGTTGCTTGCTGCAATGAGTCAGTGGTTGAATAAGCTGAGTAGAATTCACCTCTGATATTCCTATTGAGGAAATGTGAGAATAATGCTGTTCTCTGTACATCTTTAGTTTATGCTGCAGTTCATTCTGCTTCTGTAGGAGTGTACGTAAATGATTCTGGTGAGAGGCAAGCTCCAGTAGAAGCTTGTTTGAGTTGTCCTCATGGAAAAGGTCAGGTGATGTCCTGCAATTAAAATAAGACACTCGAATAACCTGTTTTTTCAGTTAATTTCAATATTAAAGAAGTGTAAAAGTGAAGATGCAAATGTACTGTTTCCTGTATTTGTCATTCCTTTTGTTGCACTTCATAATAAACAGGAAAGTGTAAGCATTTCGTACCTCTTACTTAAGTGAAACATCTTTGCTTGTTGTTTGGAGATGACATTCAACACTGTCTGTATCTCTGATAAGGCATCAGCAAATCTGTCTATAACCAACAATAAAGACAATGAGTCCACATTGCACAGAATAGAAAAATTATTTGGCTTATATCCATTACTCTCAATATTTTTTAGTCAACTTCATAGATAATTGCATAGCAATTCATAATGATTACACGGTAAATTTAAATTGGCAATAAGAACAAAAAAGGTCCTAGATTAACTTTGAATGTTTTTATTAAAACAAAAAAACAAATACCCCCATCTTCAGGTTCTCTCATCTCCCAGAATGCCATCTCTATCTGCTTCTGCTCAACCTCTTTAAGGCGTTGCTTGAAATAAATAATTCAATTATCATTATAGGCTTCAGCATTATTGAAACTGATTACATTATTAATACATTTTACATAGTGAACTACAAGTGGCAGAGTTACTGACTTGGAAATAATTGTCTTTATAATTGACCCCACTTCTTGGAGTACCCCTCGCGTGTCTTTTTGTGTCATCTTCAGGGAAAAGGACAGAAGCTGGTGATTTACAAAAATTGCTGTCTGAAAAAGCAATCTAAATGCATAAAATTCACAAAAACACTTGTTCCTCTGTATTTAAAACATCATTTCCCCTGCCTCTCTCAGAGTTTTAAGCCTCTAAGGGACCAGTATTACCTTGTTGTATTTTTTCAAAGGTCAAATGTTCAGATCCTTGCATGGAAGGTTGATTTGGATCTCGGGGTAACACAAGAGGTACTTTGAATGACAAGAGCAGCCTTTTGATGTTTTGACAGTCTGCAAGGTCTAGTGCACACTTTCCTAACACATTCTTTTCATGAGGATTTGACCCATACTGAAGAAGGAGTTTCACAACCTGTGCATTAAACATAAAAGACAAGGGATTGCTAAATGCGAAAAACTATTATAAAATCTTAAATAATACTGTCACAAGTATCAATTAATACCAATACTTGCAACGGTATCATTTAGCATTCTCCTTATATTTAACTTTGCCTCTCTAAAAGAAAATATATAGAAATGTGTGTCATTTATACAAAGGTCTTTACCTCATACTGGCCAAAAGAAACAGCAACATGAAGAGGGGTGACTCCTGAAAGTCCAACCCTGTTGACATCTGCACCTTCACGCAAGAGCTGCTTCACCACATCCACATAACCGGTCAAGACGGCCTCATGAAGAGCTGTCCATCCTGAGTGCAATTTGATTTGTTTTATAAGAACAAGCACCATGACCAATCCATATTGATTCAGAGGCATATGAAGAGAACTGTACATTATAAATGAAATCCAAAAGCTTTTAACTAACCTGTATTGTCTGAAACATTGATGTCAATTCCAGCTTCAATGAGTTTTTTGACCGCCAGCATGTCTCCTTTCTTGCAGGCCCAATGCAGATAAGTCTCTCCCACAGCATTTCTATGTCGAAGCATTTTCTGGGTAATCTTTACTGTGTGTTTTGTAACTATACAGGAAGAATATAAATGTATTTAAATATATGTGATGACAAAAATACTGTATGTGCTACCATAAACAAATACTATGCATAATTTTAGATGTGTCATGAAACATGAAGTTTCATTGAGCAAAGCCTGTAATAAGAACAATGTTAATGTAGTGAAGTCACCTGTATCAACCTTGCTTCTTTGCTTCTGAAATGTTCTTCTCCTTGCTTTTATTTTGTGTTTCCTCGGTTTATTACTGTATATGAGCTCTTCATTTTCCACAGCTATCTGAAGATGATCATCTTCTGCGCTCTGTTTCTGCTGATTGTTTTCTTGTGCTGGAAGTAAACACAATGGCTTCTGTGCCAAGCATCTCAACATGGTGACAGAGGTCTCTGTGTCTAATGGGTGAGTTGCATTGTCTATTTGTTCTGCAATGCTTTGCTCATCAAGAGCTTTATACAAGCCATGCTGCTTAGCGCATTTTTCTCCATCACAAGGGCTGGCATTTAGATTTGTATGAATGATCACATCCATGGCATTTTTTGAGGTGTTTAGGTGTTCCAGCTCGTCGATGAAAGTGCAGTCTGAATCTGCAGAACATCTGGTGTCGTCTTCATTGTTACCGGTAACACAAGCTAAGGCTGGTGAGAGTATGGAAACTTCTGTCAAGGTGTTTTGGCTATCATTAGTATCGACACGATCATCTCTTGGACTTTTACTGCTTGGAGTGCTAGCTAAGAATTCTTTCTTTTTACATGCAGAGCTGACTGGAAATTCGAAGAAACCAGAATTCTCAGCTAACTTTAACCCTGATCTTCCTCCAAGCTGCATCTCATTGTTTACAATTCCATCAGTTTCAGTAGGGCTGACATAAGCTTGCCTGCAGCTGAGTTTGGCCTCTCTTTCCTGGTCAACAGACAATGCAGCGGAAACAACTGTCTCTTCAGAGCTTTCCTGCATTTTTCTGCTTGTGAGATTACTATTGTCCTCAGACACGTTTGCAATAGATGTAATATTTGTTGTGATGGCCTCATTGGCAACATTAAGAATTGGCAAAGACTTTTGCAGGTCTTCATCAAAACAAGACTGGACTGTGACTGGTTTGATTGATGCCTGACTGCTTGAATGAGTGACTTTCAGATGATCACTACTTATTTTTAAGACTTTTTCTCTCACCTGAGGTTCTGGACTGGTGGTCAGTCGGTGGTCATGGATAATATTCATTAGCAGAGATGATGAATCAGTGTCAGATGATTCAGGAGATCCCTCCCTAGGTACTGACGAGTGTATTACTGCTGTTACTAGTGGTGTCTTATTATCCAGCACAGACTGCCCTTCTGAATTTGACTCAATGATACCATTTATACAGGGAGGGAGAAGAGAAATACGGCACTCTCCATTCGAGTGACTTTGAGTATGTGAGGCACATGTATCTTCACAAAGCCCTTCTTTGTGGAAAACAGCAGGATCAGAATGATAATTGCACACATTTCTGTCCAGTCGAGAGGCACAACCACCTGAACCTCTTTTGGTTATGGTGCCACTTCCATTGTTCAACAGAGAGACGCTGTTCAGGTCAAAGTTAAGTAAGTACTCTAAAAATTTGTTTGGCTTGCTTGACACTGTGATTCGTCTGATCTTTTTTCTTGCCACAGTTTCATGATCACCTCTGGAGCCATCCAAAACCCTCTTTATTGTATTATTAGAGCTATCCCTCGATGAGCCTTTGCACTGACTTGGATTACTTTTATTATCAGCTGAAAGCAAGCTCTGAAAAAAGCATTTACAAAGATTTGAAGCATAGTAATAAAAGAAGTATTTAAATACATTTGGAAAAACTGTTACTCTAGTATCTGCATCACATTAGGAAACACTGATGTTAGGAGAGAGCAGTGCTCACCTGACTTACATGAAGATTCCCATCTACGATGCAGACATCATCTCTCACTGTTTCAGCAACTAACCCTAAAAATCATGAGTATGTTCATGAATATGTTCAAATAACAGATGCATATGACAGTTTCTCAGACAATTAAAAAAAACAAAAAAAAACAAGTCAAGATTAAATATATGATTTTCTTTTATTTCATGGTAATAAACGAGCCAAACTGACACAATAATGTCAGATTACAGAACGTAAATAGCAACTGACACTGAACATTTAAAAATGTTGCTCTAGCAAAGGCAGGTTAAAATGCATCCCAAAGTGGCAAATGGTGTTATCCTTCCAAACAGAGCAGTTGTCAGATCATCAGAATATCAAGTATGTCTAAAATGTGGCCTACCACAGACCATTTTACAAATGATACATTTGAACACAAAAAAAGAATATTAACTGTCATGAATGAACAGAAAGCAGCTAAAAGACAGTTATTTTATACAAACACACCTACACAGGAATTTTAACAGGTTTTATAGTCATCAGTATAATACTAACTGAATGTGGATCCAGAGAAATCCTGAGTGGCACTTAAAAACCAATGCCCAGGTGATGAATTAGGCTCTATGTAGTCCACAGTAACATCACTTTCAGCATCACTATTCCTGCAGGGTGAGGTGTCTGATCCCAGAGTCTCACGATTCTGAACCATTGTGAACCCACACATACTGGAATCCTCTGCTTGATCTCTTAATGGGACCACAGTCTGAACTGAAGACACTGAGAAATAAGGAGAGGTGACACCTACTGTGCAACATTCTGGATATAGAAAGCTTTTCACAATTGACTTAAAAAACAATACAATACAAAACCATTGGGTAAAGGTGATTGCCAAAAAACATCTGGACTTTCAACAAAATAATACGGCAATGCTCTGTAAATAAGCAATTCCATCTTCAACAGCTATTGATTCAGTTAATATGGTACTCTGCACATCACTTGCGCTTTAGCCACTTACTTAATTTGTGTCTGCCTCTCTGACTTTCTCTCTTTTTTTATTACTTTCTCTTCAGTCTCCTTTAAAAAATAAAACTTGCAAGGTAATCTAGACTGAACCTTAACATGTGAATGCACATCTAAGTGTACGAATTAAAGTTAGAGTTGAGTTTGCAAGGATTATTAACTGCCACTGGCTCTTAGCAGTATTTAGCCAGTGTTTGACTAACCTAGAGTTGGGCTTCCATTCAATGTTTTTACCCTGGTGTCCCCTTCAACTTTAACAATACCCAACACACATTACTTCTAACACATATAACAAACCTTAAACCTTTGCAGGTAAAGCAAGCTAGAAAGCACAGCAGCATCTTAACAAATTAACCAGACCAACTAATCAATTTAACATTAGTCAGGCATTTAAAACAAATTGGGAAGCAAGCAACATTACATATATAAACCTAATAAAACTACCAGTTAGCAGGTAACAGTGACTAAAATGGAACTAGTAATGTAATTTACATTATTCAGAGTTTTGATCACTTAAGTTGTTATGTCATTCAACCTGCATCTGCTCTTATGTGACGTCACCTAGGGATGATGTCACATAAGAGTAACGCTATAAATGCAGTATTACCTGTTTTAGGGAGCTCTGAAAGATAGCTTATTAGATCATTCTCAGCGATGGGAAAAAAAAAAGCAGAATGTTTAAATAATTTTCCAGGACAACACAATATTTCCAGGACATTTTATTTTTTCTCTCACTTTCCATGTACTTTCCAGGACTGGTAATCCTACATTTTCAAAACATGTGGAAAGCCTAATGATGTCACAAAAGCCTGGGTGTTTTTACTGTGGTTAAAGACAGAACATACTAAACTGCTCACCCAAATTGGAACCACAGTAACAGAAATTACTTGAGGCTTATTGCTTTAACATAGAATCAAGGGTCTTAATAAAATGCTCACAAACCATCTACAGTCAAGTGCACATCTCCTGAGTCAATTGACCTGGTTTGTTGAAAAATAACCATGGTGACTGGTTCTGTGCAATTGAAATATTTTTCTGTGGGTTTGAACGTGCCTCAGCTTGTGTGTATTATACGATGCACTTGATGTATGATGAATATGACAAACCACATTACCCATAGTCTAGCTTTACCCAGGTGAGGCCTGAATTCTAAAAAAGCTGTGGTGTGAACATGAGTTCTGAGCTCTTATCAGTGCTAAAGAGTACAAGAAAAGGAACCAAATGCCCTTTAAGGTCTTACATTGTGAACACAAAAAGCACTAAGATCATTTGCAATTCCAGGTTAACGGAACTGAGTTTGATTCCTTTAAAAATAAATACATGTGAAAACACCTAATATACGTTAAATGTAGCTTGTCCTTCAGCCCTAAATGTATTGATACCTTTAGGAGAACCCCCTGGTTTTGTTGGGTCAGGTTCTTTTTCTGCACTTCCTGCATCTGGACCAACACAAGCTTCAATTTCACTGCTCTGTTCACTGTTTTCTGCTTCATCTTTATCAGCAGAATGTCTTGCCCTCTGTGTGTCACACAAATGATTGGACAAAACAAATCTTAGTGCTGAATTCCACTCTAATCTGAAATAATAATAATGAAAATAACAATAATAATAGTAAGCAATTATTTTGCCCCTTTAGATACTCTTCACCACTTAAAAGATTACACTGAAACTTAGAAATGCATACATATAGAAATGTCAAGTCAGCCTTTACTTTGTTTCACTAACATTTGCTAAGAGATTTATTGTTACTGATATACATTTGATTTATAAACAATCTTATGTTGTTTGAGAATGACATGAATGATTGACATCCTGATTATTTATGATGTGATGTAACATTCTGAAGACCAAATGCTGCTTACTCTACAAGGCTCTTCATCACCATTTTCCCCACAGGAAGTGGTGCAGGATACACTTTGAGCTATAATGACAATATAAAAAATATTGAAACAGGAAAACATGCAAAAACTGTTGGTAAAACAGTTTTCAACAGAAATATCGTAAGTATATATCGTAAGTATTTTTTTCTGGAAAAATTGTTATACCTGATAAGCATTTTTCACTAGCTGTAGGTAGATATCTTCTCAGTAGTTCCTGCACACTCATGTCTTCAGTGATGTCTACAGCAGCTTCTTCGCTCCCATTTTTCAAAAGTGGGTCGGCACCATGCTTCAAGAGCAAATCTATAGTCTAGATTCACAATAAAATGGAAATTCAGACTGGAATTTACAAAAAAATCCTCATTACTGGCACAACAAATTCCAGGTACACTGAAAGCACTCACCTTAAGACAACCAAGCTTTACCGCGTCATGTAAAGGTGTGACACCTTTGTATCCGAGAGGGTTTACTTGGGCGCCAGCTTTAAGAAGAGTCTCTACAATGGTATAATGCTTGTGCCACACAGCCTCATGAAGAGGAGTCCAACCTGAAAAAGTTTAAATGCATTAGACCTAAATTGTTTACCACTACAGACCAACTGATGGAGTAGTCATGCAGCAATTATGATCTGTTACGTCATGAAGACATTTTTGCTTCAAACATGGTGTAATCTCAACCAGGATCTCCACTATAGGAGGCTCCAAACATGATTTAAACTATAATCCTCCTTCATATTGTACCTGCATTATCCGTAAGGTTGACACAAGCACCAAGTTTGATCATGTCGTTCACAGACTGAACATCTCCCTTTACTGCAGCAATGTGCAGCAGTGTTTCTCCAAACCAGTTTCGTCTATGGATACGGTGCATGCGCGGAACTTTCACTGTCTTTGGGTTTTTAATGCCTATGCCATGAAAACCTAATAAAGAAAATACTCTTTATCAGACATCCCAAACATTCTGAGCCTGCATGAGACCAAATAGGGGAAAAAAATTAATAACTAAATCATAATTGCATTTTTTGGACAACAGACCAGGTGTGTGTCTTGAAGGACCACTGTAAAGCAGTTTGGTAATTCTCCCATTCCAACATACTTAATAAGCCTCGCAAATGACATAATCGTATATTTACTCAAGTACGATTAAGCAGGGAATTGTGCTGGATACCAGCCCTCCAAGACTATAATTGAACATTCCTGGAACAGACAATTCAACTTGAATAAAAGGGGAAAAAAGTACTACATCTGAATATAAAGTACTGAATAAAAAATATTAGTGAATGAAAGCAATAAAGTTACATGTACATGGATAATAAAACCATGTGTACTGTAAGTATAATGATAAAGAATTCCATCAGTTCAGATAAAACAAAATGTATGTTAAATTTAGATGCTGGAGAAGTGTTATCTGTCTGTTTTTAGTAATTAACATGGCTAAAAACTCTTACACCCCTTTTATCAGATGACCGTGCACTTACCTAGGCTAGTATGCAGTTCTGCTCCTGTTCTCTGCTGACACGCTCTGGACAGAATTGATAAGACAGTTCTTGGCTTCAGCCTACCTTCTTTAATAGTTGTATCAATGCATTTTGGCCTAACAAAACATCTCATTAAAATGAACTGGGCAAACGCAGATTAACTGGAGAATACGCATGCTTTGCCAATTCGTCAAAATAAGGAATCATGGTGCTATTTAAATTATGACTGGTAATTCAAACTTAAATGTAATGACATATTTATTGTGCCCAAGAAGAGCAGAATATGTATGTTATGCTGCATAACTGGGCTAAAAGATTTGTATTTTATTCATTTCACTGTGATTGTAAGCCCATAGAAATAATTACGTGCCTCCGTATTGCTAATGTAGGTAGATATATTTCCACTATTTTTTATCACTTTGAATAAAATTAATCAGGATCAGCAGACATGTACATGAGAAATATAATCATCCCATAATACGTATACAAAATTTGTCATGCACAACAATGGTTACAGGGTCTGACAATTATTACACAACTCTGAAACCTAACCTGCTTTTGCTATGTTTATCCTTTACGACTTTTGACTTTCCCCTCTCTTGTTTTCCTACGTGGTTCTGTATAAGTGGTCTCAGTGACCAATTAAGGGCTGCTGCATCTTGTCCACAGTACAGATAGCGAGTTGTAGGAGTTTGAGCAGACTTTGGTACAGAAGTTCGACAGGTCACTGTCTCTGTAAGTAGTACAAATAAGAAGCAGTAAACAGCCAGTAGATGGCAGCAGATGTGTTAGCACTTAAAACAGTCCATGTAGTGAATGAATAATGTGTCTATTTTCTGAATAATATCTATTTTCTGACATATTTTGAGCAGTGAAATACAAATGTTACATTCTAATGTAAGAACAATCATGATTTTATTTTATTCAGTCACTTTTTGTTAATGATGCTTAGTGTATCTTCATTTTATGCTGTACATTCTTTATACATTCTAAACTACCTGTCATGTGTTTCACCTTCGTTGACTTCTTATCATCCTTAACAGCACCCCTCCTTACAAATTAAAATCAATACATCAGCACGTGTTAATGCTAAAGGAATGACTTTCTTTTAAAAAATATATGAGTTGCAAATGCAGATTATTTAAATAAGAATACAAACCTTGCAGAATAAGTCAGGGGGTTGTCATTCATCTATATTGATAAAAACACAAGACTTCCAATATTACAAAGAACAATCCTTATAATTTACAAATAGTGATGTAGTAAAATGTAGTATTTTTTTTTGTCTTGCCAACACCATTTGGTCAGTGTATGTCTTGCACAGGCTAGTGCCTGTAGTATTTGTTTTTATTATTTCAAGAATAATTTTCTATAATAATATACCTGTTTGTTCTTAGAAGGTCTCCTCTGCGCTCCACCAGGTAAAACATCAATCTGCGGAGAAATTCCTGCCAAATAAGACAGGTCAACAACAACAACAAAAAATATTTTTGTAATCATCAGAAACCACAAAACACTTTTCTAAACCATTTTTTCATGCTGATTTCAAATCTGCTTTCAGTTTTTTCAGTCACATCAAGTTTTTGAATTATGAGTAATATTAGATTTGAAATAGACTTGCATGCAGTTTTTAGTCAACCGCAGGCACCAATCAAGTAACTGTTTCAATATTTTCAGAGCGAAGTCAGACAGACGCACACTATGGCATAGATATAATGATCAGTGTCAGTCAGCAACCACTGTTCCTGTTGACCTGTGTAATTATTAGTAGAGGAAGTCTGAAATCTACCAATGCAAAACCCTAATGTTTAAGTCTAACAGTAAGGCAGAGTCTGTATACGTTATGGGTTCAAAGGTGTTCAGCTCACTGACAGCGCCTAACAGAATAACAGTGTTAAAGTACGGAAACCAGTGCAGGGCAGTGTTCTTCCAGGACCACATTTCAAGAAAAACTGAGCTAGAAATGAAGCAAACTTTCTATTAATACAAATGGCTTTGGAAGAAAAGTCTAGAGATTTTTGGACATAATGAAGGTGCTACTTAGTACCACTTGGTAGCCTAGTGGTTAGGGCGTTCACCCTGCGATCAGGAAGCCGTGGGTTCGCTTCCCAAGTTTGCAAAAGGACCCTTAAGCAAGGTACCGTTCCTGGCTGCACGCTGCTTCACTTGGTGTATGGGTTAAATGCGGAGCAAGAATTTCGTGCTGTTCACACTGTGTGCTGTGGTGTGTTTACATATGACAGAATGGTCACTTTCATTTCTTTTTGGTGCTGTTAACTTACCAGTGTGACTAGTAAACATCCACATAGGAGTGTTCGATATAGACAAAAATTGATTTCACAATATTTTTTGCAATTTTTTCTGATAATTTGACAATATTTTGAAAATTCCAAAAACTTGTCTTATTTTGTACCTGCTTTCTGTATGGAATACAATATTTACTGTACTTTACTAATGGCACATAAGGAAGACCACAATAAATCAAAAATAATGTTTGAAGAAAAACAGGTCTTGTTGAATTTATTAAAACTGGAATAAAACCTGGCATAAAAACAATAACTGTGAACACTGAAATCAAGCAGTGCAACTAAGTAGTTTTTTTCTTACCACAACTTAATTCTGACAGTCCTGCTTTTATGTTAATTATTTGGTATTAAAAAGCAGTAATTAAAAATACGTCATCTGAAAAACACAATTCACTCCCTTACATATGGAAGACCAAAACAATTTCAGCATTTGTAAATAAATTATTCAGTTTTGGTCCAATATTGCACAAAGATATAAAATAAACTTTGTCTTTATATATTTAAATCAAATTCCGTCCAATTTTGCACAGACACTGGAAAAAACTTCACTTGCACTTTATGTTTTTGTCTGGCAAGTAGGATGTTTGTAAACAGTAGTGTCAGTGAAATGTATGACGGATGTTCTGCTCTACTATGAAACCATTGTTGTGGTGAAATGCGACATGTTCTTCAGTTTCTCTGCCAGAGTTTGGTGACTGACGTCATACTGCCAGGCAGTGAGTAAATTGGGTGTAACGTATTCAGAAGTTCTTTAAAACCATCTTTCTAAACCACTTGAACTGGCATCATATCTTCAACCATGGGCGTCGGCAGCATTATAGCGCTATAACATAGAAAGCAGCACAACGTAGAAAGCAGCACGTAAAGTTTGCGGCTGGGTTGTTTTTTACTGCCACCTCTATCGTGGATTTAACGGACCCCCGAAGCTTTTCACACTCTCCGAGTTCAGGGGTTCGATGTGGCGGCGTGTTTCACCTAAACTGCTTTCCCACATAGCTGGCTAATTGGGCTGGTTTGAGCCACATCCACCCTCCTGAAGCCAAACCATCTCCACGCGAGT
>JBBJLS010040092.1:0-13973 GCA_037577275.1 Bryconaethiops microstoma
GACAATGTGATTTTCTGGATTTTTTTTTCTCATTTTGTCTGTCATAGTTGAGGTTCACCTATGATGAAAATTACAGCCTCTCTCATCTTTTTAAGTGGGAGAACTTGCACAATTGCTGGCTGATTAAATACTTTTTTGTCCCACTATATAAAATATGCCATGATCTTTGCACAGGCCACGTTTTCTGTTTTATTCCCCCCAATATTTTAAATTCACTGGGTGGCCAAGGAGTCCCATTAACCACCAGTGGCTCTACTGGAGCACAAATCACTGATGATCAGAAGTAGCACTGCTTTTAAGAAATAATCAAGATTAGGTTTAGAGTAAAATCTAGAGGGATGTGTAAAAATCTTCTGTTCTGATTGTGCAGGTGTATTTCAGCATCAATAAAAAATGAATTTTAATCCCCCATGCACCAACAGACAGCCAAAGTTAACCTTAAAAAATATAATCTATCAAGAATAACACGATGTTTCGCCTCCTGCAGCTATTTTGATATCTGAAAAAATGCCTCAATTTAAAACAACAATTTAGCTCAGTAAAGGCCTTTGATGAATGAAAATCCAGTCGCCTTCCAGTTTTGTAAAACATACATACACAATCATATTGAAGAAAAAAGAAAGAATTGTTCAAGAAAAAAAAAGAAAGGTTCACAATTCAAATGAGGAACCTTCAAACTGATCTTCAAAACAGGCAGAATATTATACATTTTATGGCGACAGTGCAAAGGACTTAAAAATCATTTCACCATATAGTGAGAAATGAGACATTTTAACCACAGCTTTGTATGTAGTCCCACAAAAAATCTCACTTGCAGTGTCAGTGTATGCAGCATTAGTCTGTTTAGAATAAAAGAATTGAACTTTTAGTATAGTACTTAGCTGTCCTATCATCAGAACACATGTGAATATGGTTGATATCATGTGACTTTCATTACAAGTAGTTCTGTGATATTTCAATCTGGAAGCGGATCAGATTTGTATTGTCTTCATATTAATGAGGATAATGATCTCTTATAAGGGGGTTACAAGTTTTTCTGACTTTCACACTCTGTAGCAATTATATTGTGATCCGGAGTCAAAATTGCCATATGGAGCGAGTGTTTATATTGCCAGCCTTTTTCAGCACCTGATCTGGCCATACTGCATGCCTTTTCCATTTCAAGCATGACAGACTGTTTGCAGGGATCAGCAGAATGATGAAAGGAGCCAATTATGTATAAATGGGTGGATTTGAACTGAGGCCCCCTTATTACCATAATACACCCTGATATAATATGGTCATTAATGTGGTGTGTCTGGAAAAGAATGACAACTTGATCCATTTTTCAATGCATCTCTGGTAACCTTTGGCAAGTGTTTATTGATTAAATGGAGGCATATTCTCTTACGTGCTGAAAGGTGCTGTTGGGGTGCATGACATTGCAGAAGCGTGACGTTCAGTAGTTAATGCCTAGCAGCCATCACCAGCCACTACATATTTAGTAGATATCCACCCTGGATGTCTACTGTCAGTACACAAGACCATCAGTGCTACACTATGAGCAATTCCTTATTAACTCTCCAAGTTCCCCATGGCTATTCCACCTTGAACATTATTTTTTGATTCATAGCTTATTGAAACCAGTAGGGAATTTCTGTGGAAAATGTGGATTCCACATTTCCAAATGACACCACACCACATAAGAAACAAACAGAAAAACGCCAGAAAAGCCAGACTCCAACCTGCCCTAAGAGAATGCAAATTGCATGCAAATGTAATTAATTACTTAAACATGCAGTTAATTATGAATTAGCAAAATGGCAATAATGGCTGCATGCTGAGGGAGTTCAAAGGAATAGTTCAACCATACAAGCTGAATCCCACCCTTCAGTAAACAGAGCCAATCGACTTGCTGGAAAAGCCATGGTCAGAAAATGCTTATGTTATGTGTGGATTTGCAGAAGCCAGAAAAAGCAGGAAAATCATTTGAGCGACACACTATAACCTATTTATGCAATTACAAAAATGTTTTTGAAATGTTAATGTGGTTTGTAAGTTTCAGATTTATAGATCTCTCCTCATTCAAAGGGATGAGAAGAAATAACTGCCCAGTTGTGTTTACTTTTGCTAAAATCTAGTTGTCAACTATTGGCACTGAAGGAATAGTTCGGTGAAAAATCACATTTGTACCATCTTAGCCTCGGTGTGGTCAATCAGCCAAGATATATTTGGTATTATAACATTGCTGCTTTAGCTTAGTGCTGGAGCTAAGAGGCTAATGTTACTAACAAACACTAGAGTCCAATAATCACCAAAATGGCCCAAATAATTTCCACGACAATGCATCACTGAAACGTCTCTCAACCTGTTCAGACCACGACCACATGACTAAGATCACACAGACTTGTTTATACCACAGTTTTACAATTGCCTGCGATTTGAGCAGGTTGAGAGATCTTTTGGTGATGTATTTTTGCAAAAACCCTTCGGGCTTTTTGGGTGACTTTTGAGCTCGTGCATTTGAGCTTTGCAGCTGCAGTTTTAGACATTTGGAAACTAAAATGTCTTTTGTTGATTGACTGCGTCTGGGGTAAGTGTGAACTATTACTTTAAATGTCACTTCATCATTACATTGGTAATGTTAACAACATTTCTTAAAATTTAATTAAACCTGCTGCTGAAAGTCTGACTCCTAGTAGTTATGTCAAATGTAGAATAAGACAAATATAATAACTTTTAAGGGTTAAAGGTGGATTACCGTGTGCAGGCAGATTGTGCTATGGGGTTAAATTAGAACCCAGGAACAGGACCACTAGGACAACTGTCTAATATGAACGGCACTAAGAACATCAACGTCTCCTTCTGGATTGTCTCTTGCCTGCTTCCTGTCCCTAGAATAAGCGGTGGCATATTTCAAACACAAGAGCCCCCCTACCTGAACCCCCACCCCACCTACAGGATGCTATTGTCCATTTCCAAACGACTTATTTTTTGAGTGGTTGTCTCTGCAGCTTGGAACTGTACAGAGAGCTGACAATCATGTACTTAACAGAAGAGTCTGCCTTCGGACGACTTCCTCTTTTTTTGTGCTCTTGTTCGAACACGGTGACTAATCTTCTTTCTCTGTTGAACTGAAGTGCTTTCTGATTTGAATGGGTTTTTTGGACTCCCCGCCTTTGCTGTGAAAACAGGTGTTTCTGTGCTTTGTGAAATGGGTGAGCTCCTGCCATTTGTAATTTGTCAGATTTAACAGTACTTTCGCTTTACTAAAGTCCATTTAATGCTGCGGCAGCTACAATCAATGCATGATGTTTCATAACAGCCCATTATTCTAGATGTTTGCTTTGAAGGTCATTGCTCTTGCAGTAAAATCCGTAAGAGAAATTTTCACATCCAATGATATATATTGCTGCTGACAGCTTATTCATTTTTTAAATTTTTTTTCACACTATTTGAAAATGTCTGCTGCCCTTTTACTTGGGGAATCATTTCATGAACAGTGGACCAATGGAAATGGTGCAAATTACTCTGAGAAAATCTCTTTACTTTCAAATTGAGAATATTATTTAAAAAAGTTATTATTTTAGAAATGGGAGATTTTTGTTACAGCATCAAGGTATTTATGCTTGCTTATTCATGTTCAGTCTTGCATGTAAACAATAAGATTTATGTACTATTCAGGCTTAAAACAGAGCCGTGGGAAAGATATGTAAAGGCTAGCAAAGATGATCTGTATTGACTAATACTGATACCCACTCTATTTTCATCATTTGCCTTCTTTTAACTGTCACAAGCAGCTTCTATGTCCAGTCATCATGAATTGACTAATAAAACTTGTACAGTATGAAATCCTGTCACATTTATGTGCGTTGTGGATTAAAATTTTCATTTCCTTCTCCTATTCAGTTTCTACTTTGGGGATGAAACAACAAACTTACATTTTTTTGCCACATATGTGAATGAAGTAGGCCAGGGGTTCCCTACCATTTCCAATTTACAGCCAACCCAACCAACCATAGAAGCTTCCAAGACCAAGATAATTGATGTAGATTATCAAGTTTTTGTGTGTATCCACTGATGTATTGCATAGAATGAAACAATAAATTATGGCTGTCGTTTTGCCAGATGTTTTTTTGCAAATTGTCAAGCAATAATATTTGCCATATTTACAAGCCTAAGGCCCCCTATCAGTTCCACCCCAGCCATTGAGGAGGTCAAAACCAATGAAAGAGACCATCACTATTGTCCACTGTGAATTTTTGTCATTTCCTTTTAAATTTCTCCATTTGTGTGGCTTACTTCATGTTTGAGAAGTAATGCAACTGTGACTGTGGGAAATGTTTACAGCATTGTAAACTCATGACTGCTGCAGTTACATCAAACACAACACGCTTGACCGTACCAGACGTGCGATACGCAGGGCCAGGAATGACCTTGCCTTCGCGTTACATTTTTTATCGCATCATTATAAGGGCTGAGAAGGGTGACAGACTGATGCTTGCCTCATTTGAAATTCATTTCCAGGAATGCCTCCGAGAATGTGCACACTGGGGCAGTTGCCACAGAATACTAATGTGTTGTTTGACAGCTTTGTTGTGCTAGGAGACCGCCTTCACTCCTGGAACTCATCGCTTGGTGGTCAAGCAGCAGACAATATTGCAGATTGAGGCTGGGAGGGGTGTCATAAAGTGTGTGGAATCATAAGAAACCAAGCTGAGGAATACAGTACTCTTCCAGTCAGTGAGATGCAAATTTGACTTTTCTAACAGCTGAGGCTTTGAGGAGTTTGGCATCAGTAGAACTTGAAACGAATAAATGAGTTGTAAGAGTTTGCACGTCTAAATATGAACTTCCCTAAAACACTTGCGCTAAATTACTCGCAAACTTTCACCCAGTTTCCCCTTAAGCATTGTGAATGCGAATTGATATGTGTGAATATATCTGCATGTAAGTTGAAGGATCTTGGAATGAAATAGAATGAAAACAAATTTAACTTTATCTTAATCTTGTATTTCACTTTATCTCATATTAAGTGCAAAGTCCAAAGTTTGTATTATTTTGTACAACAGCTACATTTTACATTTACATTTACGCCATTTAGCTGATGGTCTTATCCAGAGTGACGTACATGCTCAAGTCACATCTGTTTCTTACACCCATAAAACTACACTTAAATCAACGTCCACTATTCAACAACGTTACTGCACGCTAGGTACACCTAAACAACACGTGTCAAAGAAAAGTCAGAGGTTAAGACAAAAGTAAGGAAGGAATGGAGGTAAGAGTTTAAGAGGTTTTTTTTTTTTTTGAGATATAAGCAAGCAGAAACGAGAGGCATATTTAGTCACCATAGCTAATGTAGCCAATAGCTAACGAAGCTATTTAAATTGCACGTCTAAATTGTCATGTTTTCCTCAGCCCTCACTGAGTCTCAAACAGACTTATTCATTAAGTCTTCTTAATAACAGCTATTTTCTAGCTACTTTTTAAAAAAAGTTTTTTAGGACCCAGTAGTAGACAGCCTAGGATAACAGACATTCCTTTTCATGTCTACCAGCTCCTTCTGGGGGATACCAAGGCATTCCCAGGCAAACCGAGAACTATATACCTTCCAGTGTGTCCTGGGTCTGTCCTGTGTTTTTTTCCCAGTTGATCGTGCCCATGACACCTCTTCAGGGAGGCACCCAGAAGGCATCCTGACTAGATGCCTGAACCACCTCAACTGACTCCTTTCAGTGCAGAGGGGCAGTAGCTCTACTCCAAGCATCCTCCTGAATGTCTTAGCGTCATCTCAGTCCCAACTGGGGCAAACCACCTTTTTCCGGCACGGAACCAGAGCAAGTGTGTGATACAGTTACCTGAGGCTAGTTGGTGCAGTATTAGCTTTCATTACTTGTTACCTAACATTAAACTAAAGAAGCTTCTGAGATGTCTTGGCTGATCAACTACACTTGGGGTATGAGTAACATATTTCAAAGGAATATGGCTGTCATAGCATATTGCGGGGGTTACGTTCCAAGAGCATCCACATATAGTAAAAAAACACCCAAAATGCCTATTTTTATAGTTTAAACTCTAAATATGCCCCCAAATATGTTCCCAAAACACTTTAATTTCATTTTAAACTCAGCTTAAAACTTTACCCCTAAAGAAACTGTAAAAGTAAACCCTTTTCCGTACTGTACAGTTTACATTGAACTGCTGTCTCCCGCAGTGCTAGAATGTTAAATATCGATGTTACCCCAGTATAGACTGCACTGTAATTCTTTGGTATGTGCTGTTGGTTTTTTTGGTTTAAGCAGGGTAAATACAGAAATAAATTAATTTAATTTACAGTTAAAAAATACAGGGCTTTAAGAAAAAAAAACCCCAAAAAACACAAGAACACTCATGGGGCTCCATGGGGAAATTCTGGACTGCGTCTGCCAGGGATGAGTCACAGGGCAGCAGCCAAGCAGCAGGAAGGAAAAATAAAAGATGGTCTCGAATTGACTACTTTTAAACCTCCCGTCTCTGAGTACAGGTGACTGTGACATCCGGGCCTCGTCCGCCATGCCCCCTCGTCCTCATTCTGCTTGTTTATATTTGGGCGCGGCACTGAGCCCGTCTGAGTGGCTTGCTAACCGCCGCGCCCAAACATAAACAACAATTTTAACACTGGGGCAGTTGCAACAGAATATTAATGTGTTGTTTGACAGTTTTGTTGCGCTAGGAGACAACCCAGCACGAGGACAAGGGAGCATGGTGGAAGAGGCCCAGCCATCACAAAAACAAAAAAATGGGACGATATCTGCACTTTCCACAAAGAATTATTAGTTTGGTTCTCAGAAAAAAACCGAGCCTGAAGTCAAGACTGCTGAACCACAATTAAGCAGGGGTTTACTGTATACATGCAAACATACATACATATATATATATATAAAATTGTCTGGTCTACATAACTTTATGAAAGCCAACATATTCTATGAATGTTGGCCTATTAAAGGTCCCTTAGAGCTGTTACACCACCCACAGCCTGAAGTGTATGATCTCATTCTGTCCCTCGCTGCCTCTCTCTGATAGTTCATCAGTAAGATGATGAAAGAAATTCCTCATTTACAACCATGACAACAAAAATCGTTTAACACAATGCCCTGGACAAGACACTGACTGCATGCACCCAATTATAAGGCCACAAGAAGCAACATGAGGGCCAACTTAACTGGTGAATTATTTGAACAGACACGCAAAAGCCGGCGCTTTTTAATTTCTTCTGATAACTTTTGTGACTCATTTTAATCTGCTTGAGCTGAGCTCTTCACTTCTGAGACCTGCGGGACTGTAAAGAAGTGTCATTATCAAGGCCAGCTAAGTGACCAACTCCTAACATGGTACTTCAGGTACGAGGACCATTGAGACATAAATTACGCTGTGACTCTGTGTGTCACTGTGTGTCAAAACTGTTTTTAATATTTTTGTAGTCAACAGTGTGTCATGCAATGCCAGATACTGCATATTTATAGTACTGATCAACTCCTCATGGTCTTTGGCAAGTGTTTGAGTAAGGCAGGCAGTTTGCATAATGCTCATTAGTGAAATATAAGTATCAGTTATTATTGCAACTGTGTTTATCCATTGAATGTATCTACATGTGAATGTATCTACAGTCATCTTCTGCCAGTTCCCATCCATTCCGGTTTGTTTTTATCTCATTGTACAATATGCAGTGTTTACAGGATTTAGTCTTCATTAGTGATGACAAGACTTTTAGTTAACCTAATGCCACAGTTGTTGATGGTTTTTCTCAAGGATCCTTTAATAACATTTGAAATAATATCATCATTGCTAGAAACTCTTTCTGGTTCTGGTTCTTTTCTAAACTGATGTAGCTGCTCCCAGCTGCTCCCAGCAAATCCACATCAGGCGCTGCTGTTGTGAAGCAACTACTGAACTTTGGTACAGAGTGATGATGAGTAGGGATTAGGAAGCTATTCCAGATTCAGCCTTGGAATGTCTTACCTGTGTAGCGATGTCATTAAATTCTTCCCCTGCTGTCAAACAGAGGGTGGTTCTTTCCTTTAGAAATGGTGTCCATTTGACTCCCTTGGATGACTCCAAAGTCTGTTCTGGTTCTCTTACATTTGAAGCATTTTGTGGGGGGGCTGCCACGAAAATGAATCCTCATTATTTTCCGAACTTGAACCTGATTTCACAGGCCTTTCGGTGTCATGTCAGAAAAAGACGTGCTCTTTAGAACCCCTCTGCAAAAATTAACTCATGTTAGGATGGTCTGCTGTTCATGTAAATGGTATTGCTACAGATCGCTTTAAAGCATAACAATACACTGAACTCAAAGATCCATTTCATAGGTGAGCACAAAGCATAATATGCTTGAGAGTGGCTTTTTGGCAGCAGGGAACTGTGAATGTAGCAGGCAGATTTAAATTAGGGATGTGATCACAGTTTAAAAGTGTGCTTCTCAATGTGCAGCCATGGTACAAGATGCAGAGCATCTCTGAAGGCCATTACTCATTTAAACCAAGAACTTGAATGTGAATATACAACATTTATGTATATGCAAGTAAATGTGGCTGTATTTGTTAGCGTTGTATTTTTCCATCTTTTAAACAACTAAGCTTTTAATAATGCATTTGTTTGTGTGCACTCTAATGCCAAAACGGCTCTGTCATGTACTGCTGTTCTCTGTCAAAGGAGGTGCAAACACAAAACACAAGCCAGGATGACGGTGGACCGACACTGAGGTCCACCACACACCGTCGGTTCACCATCATTCTGGCTTGTGTTTTGATTTTGTTTCTGGCCCTCGTGCCTTTTGCTTTGTTTAGATAAAAGAATAAGTTAAATACATACAAACACAAAACCCTAAACCAATCCAAACACAAATCTAATTTCTCTGAGCACACCGGCCAGATGAAACACATGATAAACAAATATAAGGATGGTGTGCAAAACAGAAAATGACGACCTCTAGCGGCCGATGACGGGACATCGCAGGCTCCCTACATCCCCATAATGGGCTATCTATAAGTTATGAAATTCGAAGTTTCTACACCCATTTAGTGCGCAATTTGTCCATTAAGGAATTCTGCATATGTGGCTGAATGACCTGTGGCTCTTTATTAGATGTATTATACACCGTTCAGCCTGTATTTTATTTCCTGCATAGCATACAATATAGGGAGTAGGGAGCCATTTGAGACACAACCTTGCTTTTCATATGTGCTACTGATGTCCTCATTTGTCTTTACAGCATGTAGTTTAAAGTTTAGTAAAGCATTTATGTGATAGTTCAGGATTTTTCTGATATCTGATCCAGTGATGGATCAGAGATCAGATTTGGCTTGTATCACACCAATACCGATGCTGAGTATCAGATCAACACACCCCTAATTGGAATACTGTGAGCACTTAGGAAAGAAAATGGAAAATCATTGGAATAAACCTGGCCATGCTCCACACACAGTGTGTTCTTTCATAGTGATTATTATGAAGAAGTTGGACAACATTTATTGAACAATTGTAAAAATCTAAGTTAATCTAAGGAGTTTAGGTTGGAGTTTAAGGTTATTACATACAATTAAGTTTATTATATTTTATTTTATTTTATATTATATTTCTGCAAAGCACATTGAATGACCCTTTGTGTATGATAATGTGCTGTTTAAATAAACTTGAACTAAGCTTCTAGTTTAAAATGTTGCAGCCAGAATAGTTCATGAATTTAGGCAGGTTATAAACACCACTGTTTTATCAGAAGTTGTTTTACTTTTAGAAATCGCATCTATTTGATTCCCATAGATGGTACATGGCCTAAAGGCTGATCTTGTTCTCTTGCACAGTTAATGATACACTGACCTGCACAAGGAAATGACCACAAATGTATTATTTCACAGGGTTGCCATCTTCCTAGGTCAGGGTGGAGCGAGTTTTTCGGTCAGAGGGGCAAAGTTTCTTGTTGAGCAGGGGCGAATGTAGCAGGGCTGGTCATTTATGGATAAGAGTCACTAGGCTGTCATGAAAAATCCCTCACTTGAATGTATGAATGAAAAAGGCCATGTCATGTGTGGAAAACAAATTTTTACAACAGTAGTTTAAGACACACAATCATGCTTTCTCATAGTTTCCCGCTCTCTCTCTTGCTCTCTCACCCACACACACACACACACACACACACACACACACACACACACATTCAAGTGATTGAACCAATAGGAACTACATAAAGTTGTGTTTCCTGGTTACAATGCTAGGCTACCAAGCTGGACTAGGTTCCTATAACTACTTGAAACTCTGCAGGTTGGAATTTGATCCTAGATTCACATACCATCTATTCTAATACCATTGAACCTAGTGAAAAACTGTCCTTTTCTATTCTTCTTGTTGTAAGGTTATTGGACCAGCTTTACAGAACATTGGCAAGAAATGTTTACTGATGAGAGTTTAGAGTTACTACACAAAGTTTCCCATTTAAAATGCTGTGCTAATTAGATGGTTTACTATGGGCAGTTTGGAAAGGCTTATGAACTGGGCCCTCTTTTAAAATTTGATTACACAACAAAAAATACCCTGATTGGATACTAATCCCATTCTAATCCCATAATAACATCTATTCATGTTTCATTCATGCCAAAGATTTTTTGTTTCTTTGTAGCAACTGTTGCAAGCTTATCAAAAATGATAAATTCAGCCTATATTCACTGCATAATAGTGATTTTCCAGTTTAAAATGCTATGCAACCAAGCTGAGACGTGATAGGAAAATTGGGAGGAGACCAGAATTTGCCAACATTAGCTCAACAATAAAACAACACCAAACAGTACAGCCTTGCACATGGATACAAAATAAACATCATTTTAAATTGAATACCACTAAATTCAAGTATTATGACTCATTTTGTAAAGCTCGTCCAACTTGCCACCTGTTGATAGAAAAGATTGCAAGGATAATTGTCAGTAACAAAATGTGAGAGATATTTTCCTGTTAATTTCTTGATGATGTGTGTGTGCATGTATTGCTGTGAGAAGAATGTGTGCAAGTATGTGAGTGCAACAAGCTGTAGTCACAATGAAGCCTGCTCTGTGTGACATCCTGGTACATTTTGACGGTCCACACAGCTCACATTCCTGTTTTCTGTTCATCTCACACACACACATACACACACACACACACAAACACACACAAATACATGCTCGCAGTTTCCAGACTAAATCCATCAATGTTAAATTAACTCCTGCCGAGTCACATTTACACCTGCAGGGTTAAATTAGATCCATTTAATCTCTGTTGGGCTTCACTAAATACCAGGGATTTTGCTTTACTATAGGAACACAGTCTCCAGACTTAACATAGAAACAAGATTAGAAGATGATTACACCAGCAGCTTGGGGCACAGCATGGACTGTCTGTGTCTGACCAAATAAGTGATTCATATCCAGCGTTGTCTTGTACCTGGTATTTTACAGTTGAGACCTTTGGCTCAGTATGATACCAAATGTTATTTTATCTTGCAATAATAATGAAACTCTTTTATTGCTTTACTGTATAGAATCATTTAAAATGTTCATTACAGAACCAGAGGTGCATGGTGGCACAGTGAGTAGTTTCCCTGGTCTTGGATTGGATTGCTGGTCGGGGTGACTGAGGGTACTTTCTGTATGGAGTTTGCATGCTCTCTTGTGTCTGTATGGGTTTCTGTCCAGGTGCTCTGGTTTCCTTCCACAGTCCAAAGAAATGTGCATCAGATAGACTGAAGATGCTTCAGTGCCCCTAGGTTTGAGTCTGTGTCTGGTGATGGCCTGGTAACCACACACGGGTCAAATAACATGTTTTGTTGATCGTCCAAGGGAAAATAAGTGCACAATAAGTGCATATTTTAATGCACAGTTACTGTCTGTTCGCTGGATTTAGCGTATTGGGGATAATGTAACAGAAAATGTGGCCTGTGCAGCAGTTTATATCAGGGCTGGGAAAGTTAACGCGTTATTATGGCCTTAACGCATTATTTACTTAACTCCGACAATTATTTGATCGCGCTTTAACACAGGTTTTTAAATCCTTTTATTTTGAAAGTTCGGTGCTTTCACCGAAGTAAACCGAGCCTTGAGCTATTTAATATGGACAAAAGTAATGGGACATCTGACCCCCGCGAAAACCAGCCGACACGTACAGTGCTCCCAATTACTTTTGTCCATATATGACACCTGACCATTACACCAAATGTGACTTAAATAACACGCCATTCAGATACAGACTTTCATACGAAGTTGGTCCCTCATTGCAGCTGCTATAACGGTTCCGCCCCCATGCTCTGGACTCTGAGGGTTACCTGTTTTTCTATAACTGTCATGTTCGCATGGGAAGGACGCACTAGGAGGAAACAGGTTGTGGATAACAAATGAGTTTTAATGAACCAAAACAAAAAATTCCTTTCCGCCTGGAGGGGCAGAACGCAATTACAAATCAAAGTTCTGGGAGTCAGATTCACAGGTGAGACGCGAGACTCCTTGTTCCGGAGCACACAGACAAACCAGAAGTTAAAAACATTGGGCTGGTGAACTTGTCCTCATGCAGCAGCGCTTCCCGCACACAGGACCCGAGCGCTGTAGCTGAACCGATTCCTCCATAAGTCCTCTGCCTCCAGGGGCTTGAAAGTAAGGTTTTGCTCCATGTTTTAGTGGAGGGCTCACGCCTGTAGGAATAGAATAGACTGTGGAGACAAGGTACACAGTTACATATCACAGTGACCAGATAGACGATGGCTATAGCCGAGATGGCTAGAGTTGCAGTGGCCTCTTCCTGCTGCCACTAGAGAGAGAGCTCAGTGCAAGCGAATCCAGTTCAGAGGTTCCGTCCACTGAATGCACATCCCATTAGACACAATCTCACCACCAGCGCAACAATATTGTTTCTTGGAGTTCAGGGAAGAGACACCTGAACTAGATGGGTGACCACGCAACGATTCGGGGTTTCGGCTGGTATTTCTACCCACACACTCACATGAACCACCAATCATACGACAGGGACAATCAACAGAGCACTTAACCTTTACTCGAAACAGGTGGACCTGTTGTTGGGTACCTAGCAAGCCAGACCTGAGCTAATGAAGCTCCTCATCCACACCTGGGTTGTCTAGGCACCCAGCGACTACACACACAACACCCTCCGACATCACCAGCCCGTGGCCAGAACTGTGTACCCCCTACTACTCGGGTGACAGGCTCCGAAGTGGGCGTGGCCGAGCTGAGTCAGCCATCATGTATAAATTATAATGCAAGTGATATAAAATTACTCTAGCTTCATATTAGCTACTAAATAATGTATAATAGTGACGGAATAATGTATAATAGTCACTGAAAAACATATAATCAATCATTTATAATAGTATATAGTACTAAAAAATTCTAATGTATAATAATATGTATAGTAGCTACTGAATAAAGTAATGTATAATAGCTATTGATAATAATAGTTATTTAATCACTCAGTAGTAGTTGCTAAATGATGTAGTAATTTTGAAATCATTTATGGTCACTAATAATTTAATATAGTGAATAATATGTCTGACAGTTAATAACCAAATAATTAACATATGCTCTAGAGGACTGCCATCATAGTCATGTTTTATTCTCTAAACCATTCTTTAAGGAGCTGGTTTTTGTAAATGAATGAATGTGAAGAACATTTTTTGTTTTGAATACATATAAAGTTTCTACTCCAATTAAAGATCAATATTTAAAACCAAACTCCATTTACAAACTTTTATAAAGACTGTTACCTATTGCAGAGGATTCACCTGGTTAAGTTTATTGAACATTTTGTGGAATATAATTGGTAGTAAGGCCCCACTGTGACACAGTGGGTAGCATTGTTTCCTCACACCTCCGGGGGTGTGGGTTTGAATCCAGGTTCTGGCCGTGTGTGTGTGTGTGTGTGTGTGTGTGTGTGTGTGTGTGTGTGTGTGTGTGGAGTTTGCATGTTCTCCTTGTGGTGGC